>JAPYYW010000444.1:0-54309 GCA_030522545.1 Cremastinae sp. A BG-2022a | reverse complement strand
AATGAGTAGAGATTAGCCAAAAGTCAATGCGCTCCGCATAATACACGCTCTATTCCGATGAATCGATTAGAGGCCTCATGTCTTTTTTAATATAGATAGTAAGATAAACCATGATTATTTCTCGGTGGGAACGAAAAAGCAAAAAGCTATAGGGTTTTTTCGGGCTCGGATAAAGGGGGAGCCGGGCGGGAAGCCTCGGGATTCGTCGATCGGGCGTACAGCACATATTCCGCGGGGTATCCCGAGTTCATCTCGGTCTTCTCCGTCTCCGGATCTCGTTCGACACGAGAGAGGGTTACAATTTTAGCGTTTTGCCGTCGGCATGCGAGTGTATTAACCACAAAACGTAGGGAAAACGATGGCCAAAAATAATTTTCGTTCGCCAACGAAAGACGTATCTCAAAAACGGCAACACACGGACACGGCCGCGCATCGGCCCCCCGTTTTACGCGTATTTATATTTATACGGATATACACAGGAGCCCGAGTACACAAAAGTGTATTAACGCGCGTGTGCGTGTAGAGAAAAGTGTATAAGCGTGGACGCTAACATATAGGTGCGACGTATAAATCGAGAGGGCGAGCGGGATAGGAATAGAGAGTGAAGAAATAAATCGGGCTCTCAAGAGGGTAGCTTGAGGTGTGCGCTTCGTATAATACTCCGAGGACCAGTCGACAGAACGATCAGATCGGAAGCGCGCGCTTTCTTCCCGCTTTTCACTTTGCCATATTCAAACACCTATTTCTCGTACGTATGTGTGCCTCCGCCGTGCACCTAATCTCGCATAAACGTCCACTTACCTTTATCCCTGTATTCGACGTTATATATATATATATATATATATATATATATACTGTACAAATGTGCCTATACGTGTTTCTCTCTCTCTCTCTCTCTCTTTCTATCTTTCTCCTCTATACTCGCGCTCTTTCTCCCGATGTATCTATACACCTTGTCTCTCCTATACATATATATATATATGTACCTGTATATACGATGTATATACATATATGTGCTCATACGTGTACTCCTTCTAACGTATATGCCGAAGTACGTGGCTTCGCTGCACCGACGTTTTATCTCGGGCGGAGAAAAGGGGAGGAAGGAGTCCCGGGGACTCCGGGATCAAGAGTTTCCGGCGACGAACCGGAAACTGTGGATTTTCATTGAAAAAAAAAATCAAATGTATGTATGTGCGCGCGATAATCGACCATCTCCCTTTTTCGGATTAAACGTGTAAATTGTAGCCGGATTTATCCTCGAGGTGTGTTTAAAAGTGCGCTGGGATTGATGCATGTATCTTTTCTTTCTCGTGGTTTTAGTTGGGAGCGTAAGCGCGCGAGTTGCTGCGTCGAGAAACGTTGCTTTTCGTCGAAAGGTGTCCTCGGATTCGATTTTTCGTTGTTCGGGATAATTTTGGTGGTAATAATTGGATCGAGGAATCCCCGAGACGCGCTCCGGTGGCACGTTTCGAACGGTGAGATTGATTCTTCGCGCGACGCGGGACGCGGGCCGGAGTGCGTGTCGTTTGTTCGATCCGGACTCGAAAATGGCGGACGAAAGTGCGAGAAACATTTCGTGTGTTACCCACTGGAAAGTTCGTGCAAGGTTTGGCCCGACGACACGTTTTCGAGAAAGCACGAAAAAAAGATCGCATCGACGATTCGATGCGGGAAAAAGAGTTTCCGAGACGATCTTTTTCTCTGTGGAAAAAAAGCCGAAAAAGGTAGAGGAATTCGCTCGAGAGTCGAAAAAAAATGAAAGAAAAACGACGAAAAAAAAAAACGAATACGTCGTTCCGACGGCGATCGCGCGAAAAGCGATGGTTCGACGCGTCGATCGAGGATAATCGCGACAGTGATCGTGGGGGAAAAAACGTTTTCCCGAAAAGCTCCGATTATTTTTGAGCCGAAAGTCAAAGCGGCGCCGAAAAAATTGAAAAAAATTCGTGTATGTGTTGAAACGCGGATGTGTAAAAAATATATATAGAAAGTGCGAGAGGGAAAAAAAGAGAGAGAGAGAGAGAGATTCGTGTCTTTGAGTGGTAAGTTCGAAATGATGAGGTTAAAAGCGCGATGAGAGCAAAAGCGAGTTGTTCGCTCGCACAGATGAAGAAGAAGCGCAACAACGTAAGGGAGTAATATAGAGGAAAATAAAGCAGCAGCTTTGCCGGGTAGAGGAACGACTTACCTCCGCTGTTTTTAGAACTCCACTCCCAGAAGTGCGCGGCCCGTGCCGAGCCAAAACCAAAATACCACCGTTATACCCGCGCGAACGTGCGCGCCCTCCCCTCGAATCTCTTCTCCCGAGCTTCTCTCACTCTCTCTCTCTCGTTCCTTCTCGCCTTCCTTCGTCCCAGCATTTTTTTTCTCGCGTCTTTTCCCGCTGCATCACCGACCGAGCACGCGCCCGCCGTGCGCATTTTCTCCTTTTTTTTTCAAATCCCCCTTTTTTTTCAAATCCCCTTTTTTTTCCTCTTCCACGCGCTTCCTCTCGCGATTTCTTGCGCAATTCTTGATATTCTTTCTTTTTTTTTTGACATATTCGAAGTGTCCACACTGCGTACATCTTCCGTCAGGAACGCGCACTTTCATTTTCTCGCGAGTCTTCGTCCCCCGTGCTTTTTTCTACATTACCGATCGAGGCTCGAACGCACTCTCTGCAAGCTCTGTTCTTCATTTGGTTCTTCGCCGTGAACTTCTTTTCATCACTCTCTCGTGGTTTTTCGCATTTTTTTGAGCTTTTGGAGGCTTTTTAGTGGGTTTGGTGTAGTCACTTTTTGCGCTAGATTTGTCGTCGAGCGTGCGAACTCTCTTGTTTTTGTTGCCTCTTCGCCGAAACTGTCCCGCGTTACTGACCGAGCCCGACACGCTTTTCCCCTGTTATTTTCTTCTTCCGGCCTCTTTTTGGTTTCTCGCGTAGTTCGCGAAATTCACATCTACGAATTGATCTACCATCGAGTACAAATTTTTGTAGAAGAGACAAATTTTTCGTAGGAAATTATTTTTTTTTTTCCTACTGTGCGATAACGAAAATTTTAAAGACTTTTTGTATAAAATTGTACTACTTTGATTGTAAAATGATTATAAATTCTATTTTTTACGGAAAATCCTCAAATTTTTCCAAACTGTTGCCACTTACGATTAGTATACGAAAAAGCAGTATTTTTCATTATGAAATACTTTCCGAGTAAACGAAAGAATCAAATTTTCTCCAGCTCCCTTATATATTCTTACATTCAAAACTGATAAATCCTAATCAAATTTTGGTACTGGGTATCAAGAGTCCAGACAAAATCTTTTGCAAAATTTGTCGAAGCTCGAGAGAATACTGATTCGTTTTTTGGTGGTTCGTTTTTTAATGCTGATGGAAAACTATCGATTTTTGTCAGGACAGACATCGTACAAAATTTCAAACTTTTTGTATGATTGTATAGACTCTTTCAATTTTTTATGATGATATTGATTTAACTGTTGAAAGGAATTGTATCGCCAATAAATTGACACACGACAGTGCTTGCGAGATAATGTCGTTCGAAAATTAATCCCGAACTTTTGGAACTGAACAGAATTTTCGGTGCAATGAAAGATCGATTCACCATTTGAACGACTTTTGTTGCATATCTTCGTTTACGCATTTATCTGCCTTGCACATTACGTTTTAAAAGAGATTTTACACTTCAGACATTCACGACTGACAATAAATATGCGAGGTTATCCCATTTTGAAGAAATAATGAACTTTTGATATTCCGAAATTAGCAGAGCTTTTGATAGTGTTTATTGGATTATTCACTCCTGAATTTTGACTAGATATCTGTACCTTAAAAACGAAATATGACATAACACGTCAAGTCGTTAACATTGATCCATTCTGCCGTCATATATTTTTTAAGGGTTTTCGTACTTTGGAGAGTCAAAATCCAAAAATATGTGCACGTCAGTATCGTGTTTAAAAATCTGTTCACTTCAGAATTTCGATATTGGCAAAAGCTTCCATAAAGCAATAGATTATTTATTTTCTCCTTTTATATTCACTCTTTATAAATATATAATATGTGACATTTCTATGATACGTATTATAACGATAACAAAAAATAGCCTTAGAAATAAACGGGAAAATAATAATGGAATAAGCCATAGAAAATAAATTAACGAATAACTCAAAGGTTTTAATATTGAACAGAAAATAAAACAGTCGAGAAAACTGAATCACGTATAGTAAGTAAATAATTCGCGTTAGATAAAAATAATCAACATTTTTGAATGAATGGAAATAATTAAGTTGAAAGGCACTAAAAAAAGCTCATGGTGTATAAAAGAGTTACGAAAGTATTATTTGTGTACAGAATTTAAAAAGAATGTTTTCTGCTGTCCAGTTTGTGTCAAATTAAACTAATAAATCTGCCAAATGCTGATGTCTGCAATATTGATTTTTTATTTCAAAAGCTCGTATCTCAAATAAATTTGTTTCAAGCGTGTTATGAACTCAACCCAGATATTTTTCTGCTTTGAAAAATTTTATTCGACTGAACAACATCATTTTATAAAAGAAAAAAAGATCGACATGGGGCAGAAAGAAGATGGAGCAGAAATGGAGGTAGAGAAAAAAAATTGAAATAAATTTCATCTCGTTTGTCATCGAGGAAAAAAACAGAGGGAGCGATAAATTTTTGAGAAGAATATTATATTATTGTAACCAGCATTGGCAAGATAATACATTTAAAAGGTATACACGCCGTCCAGGTGTCTTTTTGTGCTCGAAGAAGAAAAAATTGAAAAAAATTAAATAAATCGTTGGCATAAAATTTCGCGAGAATTCTGCGCGAGGGAAAACCGATAATGGCCTCTCTTTATTTACCTCTGTCTCTCACCGTTTTTGTTCGGTAAAGCGTACCATTGAGCGCGAGAGGAAAAAAAAAGAAAGAAATAATGCGACGTAACTTGACGTCCGATCTCTGTCAAAATGAAGGGAAAAAACGTCACGGAGACGGGACGGAAAGTGAAAAATGTGGAAAAGTGGAAATGTGTTCATCTGTACGAAATGCAAACGAGAAGACGCGAGTTGAGGAATAATAAGCCGATGTACGATATTATCTCACCGCACTGACTTCTCCATTATATATTCAGTGAGAAACGTCGTGATAAATCACATTTGCGAGGGTGGAATCATTCTTCATATCGGGATCAGGAGTTTCACGAATTTCTCCAGTATTCTCTTATTACCAGACTTATCGGTGTGACTTTTGTAAAATTCAATTGTGGAGTAACCACCACTATCTCTTACCGTCTATCCAAGTTAATTTTCTTCTCGGATCGTCTTACCTCGCACTCTCGTAAATTTCCCAAATTTTATTAGGGACAACGTCGAATTATAGATAATATCATGAATCAATTCTTCTGTCAGAAACAAATAATTACCTAGTCTTTTTTTGTACTAAGAAAAGTCGATGTTTTTACATCTATGTATTTATACTATCTATTTCCAACATTATTTTTTAACGTTTTTGAAAATATTTTTTACTTGGATACATTTTGCAGACTGCGATGATACGACAATTAATTAAAAGAGAAGCACTAAACTAACATATATCCCATGCACAAATGATAATACATAATCAAAGAGTCTAAATAAAAAAAAAATTTTTGTACATCAAAAATCATTTGAAGCAAAATCTATTTATCTAAAAGATAAAAAGTTTTAATACCCAATATCGTGGCTTTCGTATGCCATGGGCGCTACTTAAAGTTTTCGTTATATTGCGCACTTGTTTGTTCTTAAATTCATTTAAAATGGTAAATTATCTCGATATGAAATTTTCGGAAGTTTCAGAATTATCAGAAAGATATTTTTGAAAAATGGAACATTTTAGAAATTTTCACCATTTGCATAACATAAATAATTAAAATTTGGTGCCCGAGTTATTGGTACAGAAAAAATGTTCTTCAGCTCTGAATAATTGAACGAAAAATTTTGGAAGGTGAAACATCTTGAAATGCATTAGTAAAAGCATCGTCGTGTATTCAGTTCGAACGTAAATTTATCAGAAAGTGTTCGTATCGATCGAAAATGTAAGTATTCTATATATATGATTAATTACAGTACATAGTCTATGAAATACATAGTACATAAATACACGTACATAGTCAAATGTCTCTTAAATTACTCTATGATGTTTTGAAATGCTGGAACAAAAAAAATAGCGTTCACCTTTGTTTTTCAACTACTGGAACATCTTCATATTAAATCATTTTAGGATATTTACTTGATGTATTTAATATTCCAAGAAAACAATTCATATAATATTTAGAACGCTATTATGTCAAGCGATAATTTTAACGTTCTTTTGAAATAGATTTTTTTTTCTTTAAATATTTTTAAAATAGAAATGAAGTTGCAGATAGCCAAAGATGTTCAAGTATTGGGACGTTTACCTTATGCATTTTTAAATAGAGAATAAATGCTTTCGGGGGTCGCTTTTTTATCTTTTTCGTTCTGCAGCGCGTCATGAGTGTCTTTCTCGCGATTTTCTCGATCGATTTCTTCCTCCAACCTTTTTTTTTTCTCTCTCTCCGTCGGTTCTTCTCGGGTTTTCCATCGTTCCATATCTGTCCATTTTGCTGCACTCGCGCAGATATATCTCGGTGTGCAATGCATTTTTGATCGCATCAGCTTCTGTTATCTCTCATATCAACGTCGCTTTTGCTCCTTGCTGGTGGAGCAGCTTCCTCGTGAAACGGGCATATCGGTCCCGTTAAACGGATTATCGAATTGCCCGGAGTAGCGACTTTCAAAATAGCAATCCATTACTAATTGAAGAACCGAGAGAAAAGCTCGCGATTCGTCAGAATCACATCCGATATCCGAGAGTCGCGAATCACGGAGCGAATCTAGCCATTGGTTACGCACACCTTTCGCAATCCAACGCGCGACATTTGCAGAAAATCGTTTTTATTATATTTTTTTTTCACCTCGACATTTTTTTTTCCCGTCGACGAGCATTTTTTTTCCTCTCGTCATTTTATTTCCATTACGGGCTCCTATCGATTGTTTTCTTCAAATATTCATCCGAAAAGTGTCAAATATAGGAATTACGTCAATTTGAGTTTTCGACGTATGCATAAATTCGCCCTCAGCCTGACGTCAATCCTCTCGCCGTTTTCTTTTTTTTTTCGAAACATGCTCTGGTTTTCTGTTATGGATTTTTTTCGAGAAAAAAAAAGAAGAAACTGATGAAATCCTTAAAATTAAAGGGATAACTCTGTGGTCCAATTTTTTGTCGAAACGGTGCGAAAAAAAAATCGAAAATACGAAATTGTTCGATTTATCGGATGATTCTTTGATTCCCGAGTGACGGATTGCTCGTGCGAAAGTCGAGACGGGGAAAAGGGTCACTAGTCGTCGTGCATCGCGAGGCTTTTAAATAGATCCAACAAAATGGCGTATTCATTCAGGCAACTTCATACAATCGAAAAAAAGAGTTATCCGATGCACAAGAGCTAATTCGAAAATAACGATTCGAAACAAAAAAGCGTTTCCCAGTAAGTAACGAAATTATCTTTATTGATTTTTCAATCAATACCTAATAGAGCGGAGCGACGGAAAAATTCATTGACGAGTGATAAAAACGCATAGTCGTTCCGACCTCGTTCCCCCCCTTTTTCTGTTTCACCCGACTCGCGGATAAATTCAAAAAAATAAATAAAATAATAACAGTGTAATATGAAAATCTGATTTTTCGTTATTCAGAAGGTGTTGAGTTGTTTTCGGAAATTGGTTAATCCCCTCGGTGAGCGAACGCTCAATTGAAAATATGCGTAGGGACAGTCGGAGACATTGGAAGAGAGAAAAATAAATGTGCGGAGGTTTGGGGAGAACTCGGGAGGATCGGCACGTGCCACTCGATAAATCTGTTAGCAGCTGAGAGAGGGCTGCTGTTCGTTCGCTGCACGCCTTCGCTAACAAACAGCCGGCGCAGTATGCCCTCGTCTCTCTCTCTTTCTCTCTTTCTCCCTCTCCTACTAATTTTCATGGCCCGCGTTCCGTCGATCTCTCCCTCGTTCTTTTCTTCTAACTATTTTTTTTTCTCCTTTTCTTATACCGCCATACCCCTCTCCCTCTCTCTCTTTTTCACTCTCGGTTTCTTAACCGTTCTTTTTTCGGCCTCCTTCGATGGGTCTTTAACGAACGTTCATACGAGAGCAAGTACGAAAGACCGCTGCAACGTTTCTACCGTCCAGGAGAGAACCGTGCATTCGGCGCTCCGGTTCTCCCCAACAGAGCTTACAAGCTCGAAAAAAATCACGTCAAATCACTTCGAAGTTGAAAAAAAAGTGTACTCTTTTATGTCACACATGAGCCATTATTTTAATGCCTCATTTTTCGTTAACACTCTTTTTATTTCATTTACACAAATATGGAGCAATAAATTATACATACGAATCGCCCTAATTTGAACATTGTATATGTAGGGAATTGCGAATTATATAAAATGCAATCACAAATGCATCTAAATAAATTCTTAACAAGCTTTCATCTCTTATATGTTTCTTGAGTAATTTAATAACGAAATTTCGTTCTTATAACCACAGCCTGCATTTGCACGAGTAATGTAATTTGATGGTCCATTTGCTAAAAATTAAATAATTAATAAATTAAAAAAATTACTATATATAAACTCCATTATTTTACATTGATGAAGAGTTTGTTCAACATTTGAAAAAATTTCAATGATTATGCATGTCTAAAAAATGTAATCCAAATATAAAAACACTGTTTTCTGGTATAGAAAAAAAGGCTGATGTTCCTTGGGGAACACATTTCTCCAATGAGAGACATAATTTTCTCAGAAATAATGAATGAGTGAAATTTCGCACAGGAAACAAGATGGATATGACATCGATTGCTTTCATTCATCAAGAATGATAAAATCAAGAAGAGAAAAATTTTAATTCGCTGAAAGGATGTCATCGAGTGTAATGGAAAATTTTCGACAACGACGCGAAAGGATTCGATGGTTATAAATAAGTATCAATTTGCTTGAATCAAATCTCGCACTGGGTCACATCGAACGGAATCCTTTTCGCGGTGCTTTTTTTTGTCTTACCAAAAATATCTTCACTTTGCCCTCACAAAACTCATTATTAATGCGTGCTCTCCATACGATCCAATTTTTTAATCTCTTCATTACTTAATTGTGAATTACGAAATGCATAAATTGCATAGCAATACGAGCTAAAAACATTATTTTATTCGTTCATTTTTTATCAGTGAATACTATATCAGAATACATCCGTAAATAAAAAAAGAGATTTTTGCTTCATGAAATTATGAAGTCAATTATAATAATTAATCAGCTATAATATCTTTTTTCATTAAAAAAAAACGATACTTTTTGAAGAAGTTCGAGTAAGCGATGAAAATAAAATAATCAGATATTTCAATTTTTATTGCCACAAAAATTCACAAAACTCGTGAAAAATTAGGGCGACATTATCTTCAACCATGTGCGAGAGGTCATGAAAAATGATTTTCTTTCTCTCGAGGAGAAATCGTTGAAACCCATATTTCTTTAAATACCGATAAAAAGCGTAAAATGAGGGACTACATGGGGATTCGTGGATCGATAATTGGATTCGAGAATGAGAATTGAACGAAGATTTTTTTCGCTACCAATACACGGCATCGACGCCGCGTTGCCGATCGCTCGTTCCGACACGAGAAACGTCCAAAGTCGAAGCTAAAAAGCTAAAATTAAACTTACACCGGGCTTTCTGGTCTCTCGTTCTCCCCGCTCGTTCTCTCTCGCTCTGGTGCGTACACACTCGTTATACATATATACGGAATAACGTGTAAAATATACGACGGGCTCCAAACACGAGGCTGCGTCGCTCCGCCGTGCGCCAGTTCCGGAGGAGACGAACGGGGGGGGGAGAAGGATGAGGAAAAGCGAGAGGAAGAGAAGGGAAAGTTCTGAGATGTCTGCGGCTTTGCACCGATTCCCCTGTTGAATCGTGGCTAGAAACCAGAGCACGTGCTTAATGACGTGCGTGTGTGCGCGCGTGGACCTTATCCCCCTACCCCTTCGACCCTTCTTCCGCTTTGGCCCAACTTCTTCCCCAGCCCGACGTCCAACTCTTTGCCGCCTTTTTTCCCTCTCGGAGCTTCTCCGACTTCATCTCGTCTCTCGCTTCTTATTTCTTTTTTTTTTGACTTTTCTTTCCTCCCGGAATTTCCTCCTTTACTCTTTGCGTTGTTTTGTTTTTGCTGGCGATTCGTCGTTTGATTTTTACTCTTTTTTTGTAAATTATATACACGTGAAATAATACGGGGTAATATTATACTGTTAATTTTTCTTCGAAAGAAAATCTATTTTTTATGACTTAAAACGATGATATTGTTTTGCTACGATATTGTGAATAATTGAAGATGCCAATTCTGGAACTGTTCAAAAAACATTCAAAAAGCATTTAATTCGTGTATTGCCGTTTTTGGTTTGGTATGGTTGTTTTCTGTGACAGCACTGCTAGCTTTATAAAAGCTTTTCGTAATTGCTCTCTAGCTGTATACATAGGTAGCAAAGTTTTTAATTATTCAGTGTAAAATCACACGTGTCGTAAATGATCGATTGTACATTTCGAAAATACATTAAAAGGACCTAATTCCTTGACTATTTTTATTTCAATATAATTGTTCTTTCGTGGTGATATTGCTAGCTCCATATATAGATAACAATATAAACTTCATTCTTAATTGAAGCATCTAAAAAGACACGTAATTTTTGGCTAAAGAAAAATTTATACCTTTATTTCCATCATGATTCTGATGCCAACTCTGCCAAGCTCCCTTTTTTTCGCACTGTAAGTCTGCGTAAGAAAAAATTCTTTTTTTTAAGCATATACAAAACCTATCAATTACTTTAACGATCTTTGACTCTTTCTTGAAAATTTAACGGAATCGAGCAGAAGATGGTCATTTTCCCTCTTTCGCTTTGGTCATTAATGCCGGAGATTTTTTCATCCTCGTTTCTTCGTTAGTCGGGACGATCGTGTGTCGCGGGAGGAAAAAAATGGAGGAAGAGCGAATACCGGAAACGCCGATGACTGAGGACGAAAAAATGAGATGAGAGCAGGGGGGGACGCGGGTAGAAAGACACGACTGACGTATATCTTGTAAAATTTTTCTTCGACCAATCTTCGTTGAATGAAACAATTAATGAGTATTTTCAAAAAAATAAAATACTCGAAAAATATAAAAAAGAATTTAAAGTACACTTAGCAGTCATATACAAAAAAATATAATAAAATATTCCATCATCAAAAGTTTTAAAAAAGTGTTCATTTTTAATCGAACAAAATTATCTTCAAGAGATTGAAGATGACGTAAAATAAAAATTTTCGTCATGTTTAAAGGATCGAGGTGAAAAGCTTTTCGATTTGTAGAAAATGGATGTAAGCTTCATTGACGTATGACGAGGGAATGTTACGTGGGGTACAGTGCGACCGAAAGCAAAAGGCCCCCTGAAAGTACACACGTGCTTTCTTGCTCTCTCGAAGATATCGTGAGTCAAGGAGCAATAGAAAAAAAAAGAAAAGAAAATGTGAGATAGGGAGAGAGAGAGAAGGAGAGCTTGGTGTTATGGTACACATTAGATCCCCCGGAGCAATATCTCTCTGTAGGAGGCTGGATAACACATGGTCTCCCTCTCTCTCTCTCTTTTTCTCTCTCTCCCTATTTCTTCTCCGTGTCCCTACCATCTTCAAAATCCCAGAGGGGCCACGTGCTTCCTACGTATACACACCCTTAATTACGAGAGCAATCGTTGATTCGTTTTCTGCTATCAATTTCGTTATTCACGTCCCCATATTATTCTGCTCGTACAACATTCATTTTTCTCCTTCTTTCATTCACTATTCACTATAATTCATTGTAATTATTGTTTGTGCTTGTAATCATAAATTATTACAAAATTCAAGTAATTACACTTTAACTTATTATTTTTTCAATTGCTTATACAATTTTGTGGTTTCAAATTTCTTTGGTATTATATACATGTGTGGGTTTAATTTTGAGAAAGACTTCACTATGCAGGAGTCGAAAAAAAATCGTTGAAAGTCATTATTTTATATAGCTTTTTTTCTTTTGAATAATCTTAAATACGCAAAACACTTGGTACGTATAGGAAAAGCTTTACATTTGACTAAATTGATAAACTTTTATTAAAGAAAATATCATTTATTTCCATTTTTAAAAAATTAAAACAAGTAAAAAATCTTGACTATAATTTGTCCATCAAAAAAATGCGCAATTGTGAATTTATCTGTGAAAGCATAAACTATTGATTATTTGAAATCGATATCGAGAGCAGTCCTAAATTTTAAAAATTCTTATTTTAATGACTTTTTGAGTTAAACTTTTACTCAATTTATTAACTTCATGCTGGTATGTTTTTTTTAGAATACCTACGCAATATTATATGAGTATAGAGAATTAAGATGTACTTTTTTAAATCCAGTTACAAGTGTTTTTTTTCAACTCAATATCCAGCATGTACACAATAAAGATATGAAAAATCTGCCTCTAGTCCACCGGATGCCTGCTCGCTCTCAGACTTTGTTATCAAAATGAATCACGAGCGAAGCTATAAACCATGCACCAAATATTGTACTCTGTGACAAGTGTAAATTTTAAAAAGATGAATTTATCAATAGAATATCGATGATTAAAAATAAATATATATACTAGCCTGGAAATAATTGTGGAAGTTTTTATGAATGAAGTTAAAAATGTAATTGAGAAGAAAAAAAGAAAGATCGTCGACGATTGAATGACGGATTTGAGAGATAAATCGATGTGAAGATTAAATCGTTATCACGCAAACTTCGTTATCTTCAGGCCTTTTAGATCGCGCGAGGCGTGCGTGTGTCAAGTGGCGTGTAAAATAAAAATGCTGGAAAGCGTGCCGGCTTGATCGTGTGCTTGCTCGACGCGAGAATCTCCGCATGCGTATGTAATCGTCCATTGGCAAAAGGGGCATCGTGTGTGAATTTACACGCATTCCACGGGTCATCAGGCTCTTCTTCTGAGCTAAGGCAATCTGCCGCGCGGCCAAGAAAAAAAAAATGCGCTCGCCGCAGAACGTGCGCGAGATCGGAAAAAAAAATTCAAAGCTCTACGAAAAATGCGAACAAATCAATTTTCAGAACACACTCATTTTTTTCCCTGCCTCTCTGCATCGAAAAATTCATAAACTCTGAAGCCATAATCGAGAACTGCATATTTTTTTGTAATTTCGAAGTTTTAAGAAATTGATATAAACTGTGAATTAATTTTTCTATTGTTTTTATATAATAAAAACATTGAAAAGTTGTATGTTTGTGTAATAATGAAAAATATAGTGTAAAATATAGAAATTTCTTTTTAAAAAAATGTATGTAAATTGATTATTTTGTATTTATTTTGAAAAAAAATGGTATTCAAGGTAAAACGTAAGATGAATTTTTTATTGAAAATAATAAATTGGTTGGAATGGGAGAGCTGATGGAGACGAGGTGTGCGAGCGAAAAGCGTTAAGACTTTTGGAAAGTTTTCCCCGGCGATGTATCGCAGCTTGCGCTGAGCTCGGGGCTGGCGGATGCGTAAGCTCGATGAAATGTGACACCAGCGCGACGACGACGACGACGACGACGACGGTGACGAGACTCGCTCCGAGGGAGGAGCGGGAAAAAGGCGAGTCAGATACGACGAGGACGGTTTCTACACATCGTAAGATAACGACGGAAAATCGTGACAGAGAAAAATAAGGAAAAAAATCGGGAGGGACAACAGATTTACGAATTCGCGAAAAACGAAATAACTCCCCCCCCACAAAAAAAATGAGAATGCAACTTGCTTTCTCGAGCCAATTCCCCCGTCTTGAAAACGTCCAAGATATCTTCCATTCAGAATTCATATCAATTTTTTATCAGCTCCCGGAATTTTATATCGACCGAAGTGATTTACGGATAAATCGGAGTTAAAATTCCACGACTCATCCCTTAACGATGAAACGGACAACGCGTGTAACTTATTTGTAAATTTTCGTGTAAATTTCCGAACTCGAAATAAAATACGAATCGTGTAAACGGTAAAAAAGAGATACGTCGTATCATAAATTAATGGCAGATTATTGACAATCAATACGACAAGAAGAGGCGTTCGGAATATCTTTGTTTATTCAAGACACCTCTAATTCATCCTTGAAAAAGGAGCGAGACGCGATCGTTTCTTCGTCAATGATGGATCGTCGGTTGGGAGTAGCGAGGAGGGAGGGGGGGCTCTCGCAGGGTGTATCTTGTCAAGAATGGAGGGAGTAAGTGTCATTTTTCGTGGAGAACAGATGAGTGTGACGAGATTTTGTTGACGAAGAGAGCCGGGGAGGTTGCTCGGCGAAAAAAAAAAGGGAAAAAGCACACGGGAGACGACGACGACGAGAGAGAGAGAGGGAGAGAGGGAGAAGAAAGAAAGAGCAAGAAGAATCCAGGGAAGGAGAAGAAAGAAAGAGCAAAAAGAATCGAGGGAGAAGAAAGTTGGAAGGAATTGTGCGGGAGCTCGCGTGTGCGTGAGCTTTTCGCGCGTGTGTACAGCATCCGAGGAGCTTGGCTGGCAGCTGTCGGGCGCGTGCGGCGTCGAACCTTTTAAGGCGCGATCACTGGACGCCGGGCGTCGCGACGTCCCTCTTCCCGACCTCTCTCACTCTTACTCTCTCTCTCTCTCTCTCTTTCTTTCTCTCTCGAACTTCCTCTCTTGGTCCTCCCCAACTTCGCTCCTCCGGCCTCTTTCTCGTCACGACGCGCTCTCCCCCACTTTTTCCCGATACACCGCGAGCCCCCCTCCCAGCCCCGCTCAACGCGCAATACCCGCGGCTGCACACATTATTCACGAAAGTTACCCGCGCTTTACCGGAGCCGCGTCGGGATGTTCCCGTCCGAGCGATCGACGAATTCTCGATGACACTCCAATCGTTCGTGAATATTTCCATCCCCCCCCTCCCTTTAACGCTGCCAGAAAATAAAAAAATTCGATCGGAAATCTGCTCGAGTTGGCAGCGTCCGCTCTCTCCCAACACACGTCGCGAGACTCCTCCCGCTCGCGTCATCGGGCTCTCGCGAGACACGCCAAAACAACAAAAAGGATCCCCGAGATGAAAATGTATGATTATTCTTTAACGCGATCGACAATTATTTGATGACGAGAGAGGCGCGGGGGGGAGGGAATCCTATCGTGATCTTGGAATTGGGTTAATCGCTTGAAAGATTTACGAGAGGAAAAGATTCGTTTCGGAGCGGGAGCAGCGAGGGGCGACGCAGGTGGAAAGCTCGATACTTGAACTCTGGCCTATATAGACGACAAGGTGCATGCAGTTTGTCCCGCGAAAGGTGTATATGCGCGCCTGTCGACTTATTGTCACAGTTCCTCCCCCATTGTTATACCTCGCCACCTGGGTATTCTTTCGCTTAACCTATAAAACACTCCTCGAGCCCTTTCGCCGCTCTCTCGCGTGTACCCGGCGTGCGCGGCATCCTCGGAGAAATAAAAGCTCGCAGCTTGCCAAATTTTTCCTCTCGCTTCCTCACACACACACACACAAACACCCGGCGGGACTTGGCTCGAGTCCCGCGCTCGTCGAAACGTCACGCGTCCCGTTCCCCCGAGCCCCTCTTTCTCTCCCTCGCGCGTGCATATAAACCCCCACCTCCATCCCTCGAATTTTCTCTTTCGCTCTCCGTTCGATCCATTTGTTTCAATTTTATTTCATTTCCTGCTCCCGCTTACTCTCCTTCCGGGGAGGAAACAAACTCCGACCCTTCAAACGCCCCCCCACCCCCGTTTGTTTGTTTCTTTACGAATCGAGGCAGAGTCGCTCACGTTTCACAGCCGTCGAGATTAAATCCCCGAGCGCATGCGCTCGTCCCCTTTCTTTTTTTTCACTCTGTCTTCTCCCTGCGCTGCCTTCTTTTTTTCTCTTCGCCTCTTCTCCTTCCTCCCTTACTCTCTCTCTCTCTCTCTCTCTCTTCGCTGTCGCCGCGACTGCAATCGCGAACTCGTGCGCGCCTCGTTCGTGTGTGCACGTCGGATGTATTATTATTATTATTAATATTATTATTTTGTTGTTGTTGTTATCATTATATATATTCGATCATGCGCGAACCGTGGCCCTCTTTTTCATCCCACGCGGGTCGCACGACACGCAACAGGCTTTTCCCGCCCCGCCCGCGATCCCCTCGAAACGGATGTTCGCGGCTCAAACATCCCGCACTCGAAACTCACGAGCTTCAACGCCCGAGGCGAGTCTTCTTCTTTTTCTTCTTCTTCTTCTACTTCTTCTTCTTACCCGGACCTCTCTTCGTCCTCGTTAGGTTTTTTTTTTCAATCGTCCGAGCTTGTCGCCATTTTCTCTGCATTTTCTTGGGAGCCATTTTTCAGTTTTGTTCGGTTGTCATCGATCGGTCTTTGCACTTTTATCGATTTTATATATGTCTTCGATCGCATTTTGGGTATGGATGATATTTTTTTTGCTCGGTATATAACTACTTTGTTTTTATTACTCAAGACTTTTTTTAAGCGATGAAGAGTCTTTAATAATTTATTAAGGAGAGTTTATTAAG
The DNA here is from genome assembly GCA_030522545.1 of Cremastinae sp. A BG-2022a. Classification (NCBI taxonomy): domain Eukaryota; kingdom Metazoa; phylum Arthropoda; class Insecta; order Hymenoptera; family Ichneumonidae; species Cremastinae sp. A BG-2022a. The sequence continues at coordinate 37,663 of JAPYYW010000444.1, read as the reverse complement.
AATTTATTGCATATATAGGTCTTTCTTAGCATCCCATATATGTTCAGATTTATGCTACATTTATAGAGAAAGCAATATCATATGTATAATAATTAAAATTTATTTTTTTATTAATTTCAACTTTCAATGTGGGCTTTTATTGAGAAATTCATTCTATTCGATAATCTGTTTAATTAACGTCTGAAATCGATTATTCAATAATTTTTTATGTGTGAACATTTTTTTACTGCAGTTTTTTCTCCACTGAAGAGAAACATTTCAAATGAGGAAACACTTAAATTTCTGAATATAAAAGCTCTCACCACAGTTTCCTAAATCCAATCTTCAAAAATATGAAAATTCCTACAAAATATGTAAGAAGTTTCGAATGGCAATGTCTTTCTGTTTTCTTGGCCAGATTGACTTTATCAGGGGCGATTCTTAAAGATTATTGTGAGACGAAGAGAAGAATGGCCTACATTGATGTCTTACATAACTCATAATAAAAAAATGAAAAAAAATTGATTAAAAAACCAACTTTTTGCTTTTCACCTGCGATTTTTTTGCATGATAATTTCTTAACTATCTTTTAAACTCATATAATCTTAAAATACATTTAAATTAGCTTCAATAAAAATAATGAACTTTTACCTAAAATAGATTTTCAGATCTTTTTAGCATAATAGAGTGAACACCATTTATACATATATGAGTGTGAAAGAAACAGCGACGAGAAGTATATGCATCTCTTTGGGAGTTATTGATCACGACACATATTCTGGAGCGGTTGCGGAAGTTGACGATCGATCGAAAAGTTAGCTCCGAATTCTCGAAATCGACGTTAGGGAGTTGGAAGGTTTGTAGGTTAAGGGATTAGCGAGGGGAGGGCGTTTTCGAGCCCGTGTCCACGAAGCTCGCGAAGGATGTCCGTTATCGCTGTTAGATTAACTGGCACATATATTGTCGGCACGTACGTGTCTCCCTGGCTTTGTACAAGGCTCCGAAGGAGAAGCCGACGGGGCTTCCTAGCTTCGATCTACTCCCGTTTATGATGAAACTTCGCGTATGACCTTGATATTATCGATTTCCTTGTAACGAGACCTTGTAACAAGTTTGATAGCTTTTGGGCAAAGCCACACACGAAAACTATATATCAGCGCGTAGATAAGAAAAATTATTGGAATTATTCATGTGAAGGATTCGAACCTGTTTTCTCATCGCCTCGTTTACGACACACGAAATCTTTGGCGAAAAAATAGGACGATCATCATCGTCTCGTATGTCCCGACCTGTCAATCGTCTGTCCCAGCGACAAAATTTCTCGAATTAATCGATCGGAAATCAGAGACCGTATATAGTGAAAATAAAAATCTTGACAAAAGTCCTGTCTTTTATATTATTAATAATATATGCTGTACGTAATTTGCGTCTATATATTATTATCGGAAACCATTAATTGACTTATCACGAAATCTCCCAAAACCATTAAAGTGTGCTGACACGAATTTTTTCTTATTTGTATTCTTCTTGATTTCCGGCATAAGGGTTTTGAAAAATGCAACATTTCTTTACGAATAAAATGCTAAAAACAAATTTGAAATCGTTTTACTGATTCGTCCAATAGTTGTCAAATTCCAAAAATATTTCCTTTATGACAAATTCATACACATGTCCTGGCTATATAAATTTAAGAAAATAACAATTTTGTGAATTTTTTCTCATGTTCTTTTATAAACATTCGTAATTTAAAAAGGTTTCCTTAAAACATTTCTTTATTTCATTTGTTCAAACAACTAAAATTATTGAAAAAATAATGTCCAACTTTTTGACCAAATCTTCGAGAATTGTATAATTAAGAATATTATCTTTTATCTAGCACTGAAGGAAAATAAGTCTGGAAGTGCAGCAATGATGTATATACAGGGAATAAAAAAGAAAAATTGAAGAAAAAAAAAGAACTTTTCGTTTAGATGCATTTTTTTTTGAAAGCTCATCGCTTCTGTTTTCTCTCGGAAAATGCACGAGTACCAGAAAACTCCGTATCTTTCTAGTACGATAGTCTCTTCGATCCAAAAATCAATGCTCGATAGGTAAGTCCGTGACGATATCTATACAAGAATACAACGTCTAGACGCGCGTCTTGCGAAGTCCGGAATACAGGCGCACACACATTTGCATAGAAACAAACGTACGTAATAAAAAGTAAGCGGTCGCGATCGTTGCGTGGGATAGCGTGCAAAAATACGATTGCAACAATTTTCCGTCCCTCTCTCGAGCTTCCGGAAAATTGCAAGTGTGCATGAACTTTTTGCATCGGATATAAATAACGCTCAATACCAAAAATAGCGCTGGTTGTATAAAAAATAAGACGAAAGGGTAAGAACATAATGTATGAAAAGATAGTCTGAGGATAAAACATTCGGTCGCGTTCTCACGTTGATTAAACATTTACCGAATAATCGGCCAGAGTGTATGCAATTAACATTTTACAATAATGGATTTATAAACGTCATTCTCGTCAGGAGTTTGTCGTCGTTATCAACGGACGTCACACTTCTTTTACAAATAAAAATAAAAATCGGAAGCTCGTGTCTTGGGAGTTGGAGATTTAAAAATAGTCGATTAAAATGTGTGTGCGGCCTATGAGAGAGAATGAAATTTTATTTATTTCGAAAATTTTCTTTTGTTCATAATATCGAGAGAGTTGATCAACATATATTCGCAAAGTCAACATTTCAGTTGACGACGAACGAGAGGTTGATCAAAAAATTTTCAATTTTTCCACAATATAAACATAATTTTGAATTAATCGACAATGCGATAAGATAAATCAAATTTTCGATATTTACCGTCATTGGATGTGCGAATATTGTCAAAACTGTCTGCACATACCGGAAATAGACCAATATCTTCTCGCTCATTTTCCGCTCTTGACACGCATACAAAGGAAACAAAAATCGATATTTTTCGATCTCGCAGAAGTTGGATCAAAATTCGGTTGCGAGAAATCGAAGAGTGAAATAAAAGCTGAGTAGAGGATATACGAAGGGAATAAAAGAGTATTAAAAAAAGTGTGAACTTGGCCATATTTCAGAATGCCTGGCGGAATTTTTTTAACGAAAGCAATAAATTTTATCGCGTATGTGCGATCGGGAAAATAGCGACGGTGTGACGAATAAGTTGGAGGATGAGCGCGGGGAGCGCATAATATGTGTGTCGAAGGTAGCGAAGAGGCTCGTTAGTAGAGGGAGTCAAAGCCGAGAGGAGGATGGACGGACGTGGGTGATTCCGCTGCCTACCTGATTTCACCTCGCTGCCGAGCTCGGCTGCGAGCGTGTCACGTGCCCCCGTGTGCTTATTGGTGTCCGTTTCGCCTCCGCGCGCGTGTGTGTGTGCATTCGAACGTTACAGGTAAAAGAAACGTTGTCATGGATACGACCATGGCCACCCTCAATCAATACGCGATGGGGTGTCCGCGTTGTAGTTTCGCTCTTTCTCGCTTTTTCCTCCTTTTTTTTCATTTTATTCTCTCCTGCCGCCGCGTTTGCTCTTCTCTCTCGTGACGCACGGGAGAGAAAGACCCACGTGGTCCTATCACCACGTGCAGGACCTCGGTGCACATTTTCCCTTCTACCCTGGCGCCTCTTCTCCTGCTTGCCCTTTATTTTCCTCCTTTTTTCACGCTGTTGCGCGCGCCTTGTGTTCTCCCCCCCCCTCCCACCCTTTCGCTCTTTTCGCATGCACGCTTTCCTCAACAGGAAATGACGGCGGGTAAGAAAATTTCCCTCTATTACGGATTCAAGCGGATCGTACTTCCGGTATCTCGAAAATTCACCCTTATTCACTTATTGTTATACAAGGCTAACACGTTTTTTTGTTCAGCTTGTTCGAATACATACATTTACAAAATTTATATAACAACTTGAAACAAAGAACCTGTCAATGAAATAATGTAAAGTCAATGTAACTTATTTTTTCAGGAAGAAATCGAAATAAAATGTCAATAACCAAAAATTCGTAAAATTTACAGAACTCTTTGAATTAATAAAAATTTAATTACAAGATTTGTTTATAATTATCACTTGTGTATTGAAGTAAAATAATAATTTGTCTTTTGTTGTTCGCCGTTTATATAATTATCGTATTGAATTCAAACTTTGTAGATTTCTTTAGTGAGACGTTTTTCAGGTATACATTCATCAGTGCCTTTATAACATTTGTTCTGTTATGGAATTTTTTAAAAAAGGTACTGAAAAATAAACGATAAAATCTGCAGATAAAAATTCATTTACAATAAAGATTTTATTCGGATAAAACGCGTTTTCAAGGTGGACGTGCTGCTGACTGTTATTTTCGATGAATATCTAAAATTAATGTCGTTGAGCGAATGAAACTATGCTCGATAAGAAGAAAAGTAATTTTGTATAATCGATCGACGATTTGAATTTAATTTCAAGATAAGTAATAATTTTATCATGGGGCTTTATGGGAGAATAATTGGTGTACTATGTTAATTAAATAAAACAAATATAATTGGTGATAAGATATAGCTAAGAAAGAATATTTAATCAAATATCGAATTAATTATCTATTATTCATATACAATCGTAAGAAACGTAAGTTATTAAAGTAATTATTCAAAAGTATGCAATTTGAATTTGACAACGCCAGCTGATGACTTGAATTCCTCTCTCCAATTCCAATCTCTTATTACTTGCTATTATTTACTAATACCGAGAACAATTTTTTTTGAAATGATTCACTATAATTTAGCGAATTTTTATTATTTCAATTTTATTGAAAATCGAAAGTATCTAAAAACCATATTTAATGAATCCAAAAAATATCATTTTTTTCAATGAGACCGGAACTTTTGTTGCATGTTTTTAAAATATTGAAAATATTTAAGAATTAATGATTTAGATCATGTAAACAACAATTAGAATTTTTTTCTAAAATATAGTCAATCGACGGTCGAGTATCGGCACGATCCTCTTGAGTCGATAATGCCAGATAAATAAATATAATTTTTGATGAATCGATAAATAGATATTTTGACTGATGTAGCGATGAAAAAGTGCATGGTGAATAAAAATGGCTGTGTACTCAGTGCGCCCTTTTAAATAAAATCTATCGTCACAAAGTTGACTTTGATGCGCTTCGCTTTCATACTCGCTTAGCGGGTGCAAACACAGGTCAGGGAGCGCGTGTATATACGTGTGGATGCCTGATGGTTCAACGGTAAAAGCACGTGCGCGAGCACAGAGCCGAACACGTGTATATGTACATCTTATCGTGACATATTGCAGCCGTCTCTCTGTTACACGATGCATTAATTTCTTGTTGATGCACCGAGCCTGTTTAGGGCAACGCATATTAATTCAACCCTGCCCACGTAAATCCGTGGACACTATCGTTCAACCTTGATAAGGGAACTTACTCTTGCATGAAAACGATTTTGAAGTTAATTTTTTCAATATTTTTATTGAACCTTTTAATCAACATTCCTATATTTAAAAAAACATGAGGCCTCTAATCGATTAATCGGAATAGAGCGCATTATACGAAGCGCATTAACTTTTGGGTATTCTCTATACTTATTAAAATAAATATTCAACGTACGCTGCTTTAGAAATAATGATACCTTGATGTTTGAATCACTCATTTCGTCTTGCAGAAATTTTCAGAAATTACCTAATATTTTCAGGAATTACCTAATATTTCGATTTCGTGGGGAACACGAAAATATATCGCCACTTGAAATTTTGAGATTTACCTATATTTTCGATTCTCCAAAAAACCAGGCTGGAGGTCCTTGATCACGCCAAATATTCTCAGCTCATGTGAAAAAAAACCTTCAACGCAATTTTCTATTACTTATACCAAATATACTAGAATAGTTCGGGGATCGTAAATATTAAAAAAAAGAGAGAGAATTCGTCGAGCGTAACGAGGAAAAAAAATTTCAAATTTTCGTTAATCTCTCGGTCATTACGGTTTCCATGGTGATCGGTCGAGGTCGAGTGGAAAAACCGAACAAGGTTTTAATTATTCGGTTTTATGATGCAATTTGTAATTAGTAGGCTGTAATAAAGTGTCGGAGTAAGACGTGTCGTGTCTCGGCAGCAAGTTCGTCACCGAAAAACACTTCGTAGAAATAATTCAACAAGTTCAATTGATGAGTGTCAGTTTCAGTGTAATTTTCAATCATACGAAAAGTGAATAGTTTAGTGTTTCTAATTTATAATATCGTTTCAAAATACTTTTTAAAAAATATCGGTGCGAATGTATCCTAATTAAAAAATTCTTGAATTGCGTCCCGAATAAGTAGCATTTTCGTTATCTACGAGAAATGTTCGATCGAATAAGCTCTTAAAATAAAATAAAATAAATATTCAAAAAATTTCACGAATTTCTATTTTTTCAAACATCTTCGAGGTGTGATAATTTTTCAAAAAAATGATATATTTACACAATTCCTGCGCCATTCGCTTCGTTTTACAAAAATCTCAAGAAATCACCCTTAATAAAGTTGATTTCGCGACGTGAAAGAAAAGACATCGCAAATTGAAATTTTCATGGATCTACGAGACCGAGAACGAGAGCAGCAGAAGATATTGAAAAGATGAGGGACGAAGACAGAGTAAGAGCAGAACGTGTTTCTAATGCTGGGGTACCTAAATTCCACGAAAAACTCTCCCCCTTGGGAACTTTGGGGGTTCTATTGAAAGCTCGTATGTATATAACAAACATTTGAAGAAAAATATATCGAATTTCTTAAGTATATATCTTCGTATGTGATTCATGTGTAATTAAGGTGAAATGAGATAATTTTACCTTCATCGGTTTATGTCCATTATACATGGAAAAATATTAAACCCTCCTTGCTTCTACACAGACATGCACTGAGAAAACAAATTAAATACAAGGTTGGTGTATATTTAATACATTCGTTATTTGAATAGGTAATCGATTATCTTTTTCAGTGAATGAATTACATGTTTGGAACACTTAGATATGCTCGTATAAATAAATCTAATCGTACATGATTATATATACGTCAATGTTCATAGATTTAGATCAGTTCTGAATACTATACTATATACTGAACGTTTTTCAACGAATTTTATTTGGTTTGACAAAACCACATTCAGTTGGGAATAATATTATGACAGCTTGAAACAAAAAATATTCTCGAGTTAAACATACGTGCTTTTTCACTGTCAATGAATTTACTGAATTTACAGCAATGACAAAGATTTCAGTATCATACGTTATATTATTTTTTTACATGGAAGAATATAATAAAATGATATATTATTTTATCACAAAAAACGTATGTATACTTTGTGTTATTTTGTATATTTTTATGCACATACATAAAACGAATTTTTCTTTTTGATTGGAAGAATGAGAACAGAACTTTTTTTTCTCGATTATCTCCAAGTAAACGGAATTCTTGAAATTTACGATATTTTAAGTTCTTGACATATTGTATCCAGAAAAAATATTACGTCGCAATTCAACTACGCCCATTTAACATCGACAATAGCGTTTGTACACTTGTGTTTGAAAATGATTAGAAAATAATGGACCCTGAAGTATAGTGTGAAATTCCGATGGGTATATCACTCAATTATAAAAAATGAAAGTTTTTAACACAATTATGAAAATATTATATGCAAAACATTGTACTTTACGATCAAATAAACCACATAATGGATTTACAATAAATAAATCGCGACTGACGATTTTTTCGAATCAGTTGATTGCAGAAAATAATTTTATAGATATAACAGTAAAAGTATAATTAATCGAAATGAACACTCGGAAGGAAAATCGTCAACCATAATTTTTTTTCCCTCGAAATCGCTTGATTGCAGAAAGTAAGTACATTTTTTTCGCGCAGCGATAAAAAGAAATTATTGTGTATGAAATATTGTATAAGTGGCTCTGCGAATAAAAATAATAATGTTACGCGAAAAAAAAAAAAATCTTTCGAAGCCTATAGTCGAGGATGATTTATGATTTTTTTAAAAATCCCGTTGGTCGGAGCGTTCATTATGACTTTTAGCGTCGATTCGTGGGATTGAAAAGATCGACGTAGATCATCAAGGAGGTAAATAAAATACAATATCAATATTTCGTCACCTGTGCGTGACGTAAGTGCAGAATAAACGACCGAGCGTCTATCGCGCGCACACGCGGATCTTTTCCTCATTTTTCACGTACGTGAGACGTGTCGGACGTGTTTCACACGCTTGTGATTCCATGGTCAACCTGCTGACCGGCTCGGATGTGTCGCGAGTGCGAGTCCGTGTTCGTGAGAGACTCGCCTCAGGGTCTCCCATATTTTCTCTGCACCAAGGATATGTAGAATTTAATAAATGAGAGAAAAATGTATATATAATCGATCGTCACGTGGCTCCCTCCCTTTTTTTCTTCTTCCCAACGCGAACGTAACGCTTCGCGCGCGCCTGCTCCGACGATCATTCAATTAATAAAATAATTCCCGATAAGCATCGGGGAAACATTTTTGGGACGAGGCGGTTCGACCGGTCAGATAAGAAAGGGGATGGAAAAGTTTTACACCCGATGAGGACGTGATATATCGGAAGGAAACGAGATTCGATCGGATTCTATTTACTCTGTTCATGGTCTATCGAGTTCTACCACCAATAAAATAAGCAGAAAACGTTTATTTATAAAAAAAAACGTGTACTCACTGTTTACTCGCACGCTTGTAATTCTATGGAGGAACGGTAAATAAAAAAAACAAGCGAAATTATAGATTTTCCTCGATTGGTATCTACTTTTTTGGACTGTCGCGGCGATTTTACTCAGCACAATTTCTTTCGATCGGTAAGTAAAACAGAGCGAGAAAAAAATGTCAAATTTGATAAAATATATATCTTGACGAGCAGAGATACCGTTTGTTCTCCCCCCCCCCTCCTCCACCTCTCTCTCTCTTTCGCTCTTCTCGTATTTATGCAGTTACCGTGGGTCGGACAAGCTTTTTACAAGTTTATAAAGAGAGTCAGCGTTTAGGTCATGCGCACGTCTTTCGACGATACTTTACATTTTTTCGTAGCCTCAGAGCGTACATTTGTGTATACCTACAGAAATCGTAAGTATTCACGTGGACGCGACATTGAATATTCTTTGTTCCCTGAGGTCAGACTCTATGAACCACGAGAGCCATTATTATGTGTCTCTCTCTCTCTCTCTCTCTCTCTTTTTTCCCCACCGAACAGATGCATAGATAAATACACTAAATATTTACGTGAATGCATGGGGCATTTCACGAAAACTAAATTAAAGCGAGCTCCACGTCTATCCAGACCTTCTTCACTACTTCACCCTATGGAATTAACCTCGTCGTCACTTTTATCGAAAATTTGTTTTCTCACTAAAAAAATATGGTTTCACTGTAGAAACTTTTTTTTTAATCTTGTTTTATTCATTTTTCCAATGTTGTTTTATAAACCAAATATTATATTTTGTAGTAATTTAATTTTTTATTTCATTAAAAAATATAGTTTTACTTGTCTGTAGAAATCATTTTTAAAAATATTTTTCAATTGAAATTTTTCCACTATTGTTTTATAAATCAAATATTATATTTTTTGTATAGTAATTTAATTTTTTATTTCATTAAAAAATATAGTTTTAATTCTCTATAGAAACCATTTTTAAAAATCTTTTTCAATTGAAATTTTTCCACTATTGCTTTATAGACCAAATATTATATTTTGCAGTAATTTAACTATTGATCGAAAAATTTCAAAAATAAATTATATCAACGAGACGAACAAATGAATCCCCGGATACATTTTCGTTTCGAATGCTCGATCGTTGATTTCGGGACGTCGTAAACGTGAATGAGGTAAGAATTCGTGGACAGAAAAAATAGTGATCGAGAGAAGTGATGAAAAAGAAAAAAAAAGAAGATTTTCGAATCAAGACCTATTAATTTCGTGCTCGTGAAAAATATTTCCTCGTTCGCGAAAACCCTCGTACACGTATTTCTTTCTCTTCCATATACATGTATTATTAATAGAATACGTCTAAATATATGGATATGTATGACAGAATTATCGGCGTTATGCTATCTGTTGCGTAGGTCTAGGTTCTCGAGATTGTCAGCGATAAGACGGGACAAAAGGTATGGAGGGAGAAAAGAATATAGACCGAGAGAGACGGGTGTTTCTAGTTTTTGTCAAGAATTTTTCATATACAGCGAGAAATGATTGCACAATATTTTTCTGTATTTGCCCGAATTCTCGAGCCTTATCGTAGTTGTAAAGAAATTTGAGGAGAATAAAAAACGAGAGAATAAACAGCATTGAAAATAAAATACGAATTTCTTGCCGATTACTTGTGTGAGAATCGATACATATAATTATATTGCAATTTGCGTTGGAACAGTGTGAAACGTTTCTCAGCTCCATACATCCTGAGGCCTAATCGAGTTCCTTGAAATCGAGTCAGCTCGCTATCACTGCCTTATCCGATGACCTCCAGACCGGAGCGCCGAATCTTTTTTTTTTTTCGTTTTTTTTCCCTCCTCCGACCAAATTGCCGAATGCTACATTTTCCCTCGCACCGGTTTCTCTTATCGCGTACGCGTACTTTGTTTCCCATCAGATATAATATACCTAGGCGAAATTTCGTGGAGCGAAAAATCGCGGAGGCGAATATTTTTTTATCGACCCTTTGAGAGTTAAATTAATTGCGGATAAGGGAATCCTCTGTGTTGCCGACGGCGAAGAGAGAGAGAGAGAAAAGAGAGCGCTCTCGAAGAGTAGATGGCGGTACATAACGGCCGAGCGAGCCGACGGAAACCGCGCCATTATTTTTTTTTCCCCGTCTTCACGATTAATTTTCGTGCTTTTTTTTCCGGCTTCGCGTCACGGGAGGCGAGCTCTGGTACTCTCCCGGGGCAGATACGCCGTATCGCAACGGGGATGCGATTGATACGCGAATTTTTCGCTACCGCGAAACATGGATATTCGCCGGACGAGCGGTGTCGGTAGCGACTCCGAATTCGTTCCGGACACTCGATTGTATTACAGTAATGCAATAAAAATGTAAATCGCGCACGAATTATTCAACTCTCGACGGACCAATGTCTCATTTACATATTTTCGTGTGTGCACACGCTCGTACGATGGGCGTTCAGACAAGGTCGCGACTATCCTAATTTTTATAACTACCACAACATTTCTCAACGTACTACCGAAAAAAAAAAATGGTGACTATCCGATTTCCGTGTCAAACATTATTCAAGTTTTCAAGAAAATTCATACTCGCGCTATTGATTTTTTACACTTCCGTGTCAAAAAAATGTTTATTGACCGGGAAATGTATAAATTGGGAAAAATAAAGTTGCCTGCTTTTTACGAATACATTGATGAAACTGGTCAGAGCACGACCTTGAAATTTTCCTCGTACGTTATGACGAGTCCGTCTACAAAACGTATCCGGAATTCATGACTTTTCAAGTTTTTATCTATATTCATTTTTGAAATTCAAAAATGATAAAGTCAGGTAAAAATGTCAACACTGTTGCATTACGAAATTAGAGAAAACTATTTTCAGTGTCTGAAATAATAATCATCACAAAATGAAGAAAAATACGTGATGAGGCGATCATCATTAATTATTGCGCCCACCGTACTTTTTTCGTACAACGACAATTTAATGTCTCACGTTGGGCTCTGTTCAACTTTCTTTCACAAAAAATGGTTTAGTCAATGACCCTTGAAAGTTGATTATCTTTTTTTTTAAATGTATGCAAAATCGGCCACTTTCGATTTACCTTGGAGCCACTAATTGTATGTTGGTGAATAAATTTAACATAATGATGGAACGGAGAAAATATATTTTGTCACTCGGGAATATCAGTGATAAACGAGTTTTATCAAGATTCCATGAATTTTTTTAACGTGAAATATTTTCGTATCAAAATTCGATCTGTGTTCATTTTCCATCTAATCATTATTTCAATACTTGCAGTGTCTGAAAGACCAGAAATCTCATTTTTTACCATACACTGAGAGAAGAATATGATAGATATTACTATAGAAAAGTGACAATACCGATTATTATTAAATTAATTACATTTTATTTAAATCCTATCCTAAATATATTACGTTAAATTATAAAAATATATTTAATTGTGATACAATTGGTATAATTGTCACTTTGTGATAAAATTTACTATCATGATTTCTTTCAGTAATTGCGTATGAACCTGAGCTTTTTTTCATGCACAGTCATTAATTGCATCGAAGAAGGTCTCACTCTTAAATTTGCATCAAAGACTTTTCAACTTGGCCAATCAATGAGAAAATATTTCCCAAGGCTGTATAAAAATTAACCAAGCAAATTTTTAGAGCTTGCGCAACTGCGAAGTGAACCTGAAACCTCCAACCTCATATTTTGGAGTCACAAACTGCATCATGGAGTTTTTTCAGTATTTTAACATCAAAGGATGAGCAAACAAGAGTTTGATCTGTAGAAAATTACAGAATGACAAAAAATTAAGAAAAAAAACGGGGGGAGGCTAAATGGATGAAAAATTCTGTGGATAGGCAGAAAATCGTGGTTATGTTCGTTTTCAGAGCTGGAAACAATCGATACGAGACACGGCTCGAAATAATGATCTCATCGTTGCTGACTTTTCCCCGTATCCCGAGTATTCGAGCGATTTTTGAAAAACAGTGACCGGGAAACCGCGAGACGTATCGTCTTGCAAAAAAAGTGTGCGAATGTGTGCTGAAAGAGGATGAAAAACGTTGGACACGTGAGTACGCAGCTTCCGAAGGCCGTCCTCGCGAGGGGACAAGACTATCGAAGCTTTTGCGAGCGTTTCGAAAAGAGAAGAAGATTGAAGTATGTAAAAACGGGGGGGGAGGGGGGGGGAACATAAACAGCGAGAGTGGTCGTGCCGTGTGTCGTACGTGTATACGAAAAAAAGGGGCACGTATGAGTGCGTTATTAGCCTGTGTTCAAGATCGCGAACGGGTTACTCACGTTTTTTATCTCCTCTCTCTCTCTCTCTCTCTCCGTCTCGCTCTTTTTTCCACCGGTCCACGAAGATGTCTTCTCGCGCGAGGCGTCGTCCTCACCGGGGCGGGAGGGGGCCTTCCCACCAGCGCCGCAATTATTTAACACGCCGCGGCAACATTATATCTCCGTACCGACGAAAACGCAAAAGAAAAAAATGAAAAAAAAGGGAATAAAAAAAACACACACACACACATACACACAACACGAATCAGCCAGTTTCATCAAAACCACAACTTTCGTGACGTCATCGGGGCGCCGAGAGCATGCGCAAACGTATTTCGGTGATTTTCCATGTAACACGAAGAAGCACGTGCGGATTAGAGGCGCGCACGATATATTTCACCAACACGATAAACACGCGCTCACTCGTGCACACACTGGACACACGCTCGGATGAATGCGCGCGCGCGCGCGCGCCCTCGCAAACAACACTTGTTTTGGTACTTTTTTTTCCCCCCCTCCCCCTGCTCCTACACCCCAGCGACGAGATACCCCTTTTTTTTCAATTTTTTTTTATCTCTCGTCGCCGTGCGGAATGTATATTTGTTGTTTTATCTTCTTCTTCTTCTTCTCGTTTTCTCTTCGGATCTTTGGCTGTTCGTCACTACGTTTCAGCGCGAAACAACATCGCTCCTAGACCGCCGAGAGCGACATCCCCGAGACGCAGCGAGCCGTGTGTCTTGCGCGTTCCTTGACGATAAACGAGAATGCGGATTCGCGAGGCATGTAAAAAAAATCCGCCACCACCGCACGACGGGAACGTTTTGCCATCCGTCCATCCATCCACTCCCACTTGTTAAGTGACGTACACTGACGTCATCGATAGTTTACCTTGAAAGCATTGACATTGAATCGCAGTCCCGCCAACACCGATCGGCCCGGCCAGCAGGGACTTTCGCCTCCGATTTCCGCGCCCCAGCGACAAACTGGGGAATAAAACTACTAGCGATTTCAAAATATTTCTCTTTTACTACTTTTTCATATATTTTACGAACGCGAAGACAATTTTATTGCAAATATCTTCGCGATTCGATCGCTCAGGCCACTTTCGAACGAGCCTGAGTCTTTTTATTTCAAATGAATTGACAAACGACGCGAGATAAAAAAAAAGAAAAAATAAAACAGTTGCAGGCTTGGTGTCAGCGAATTTCGGTAGGCGGATGTTGCAAATTTCACAATTTTTATTACCGATGGGTACGTACTTTTTATTTCAAATATAAAAGACTCGAAGAATAAAATCGTGCTTACCATTACGGTAGAACAAATCGAGCGTCTTTTTTAATTTATTTTCTTTGATTTTTTTTATTCTTGAGAACGAAATGCAAACATTTTGAGCGTTGATCGCCGGTTTGACAAATATCCCCAGATCTTGCATGAAGCGACTTTGCGACATGCAAAGAGCATTTTCATTGGTCAGCGATCGCTAAATTGTCGCTCTTGCAAGCCAATTGCAAAATATAATATTCTGACAGAAGCATTCGATTCGCCGATTTTTGACGTTTGGTATTGAATCATCCGAGCACATATCATCAATATTTACACATAAGAAGCAAAAAGCACTTATCGTATAATAGAGATAAACACAGAAACGTTTTGATAATAAACGCTACGATCGTAACTTATCACGAATGCCACGACTGTATTTAGAAAATTTAGAATCTTCCCTGAGGCCCTTCATAGATATTCTAAATAAATAAATGTTCTACGTGTGTTCCATGTTAAAATAATTATTAATTAATCTATTATTTACAAAATCAACTTTTTCTATTTATTTTATTGAAACGTATTAATAGATTGTTCATTTGGCAGATTATTGAGAGAATCGACGAAAAATTATAGGCCAGAAGAATGGCCCGTCTGATGAAAAGAACACAAATTCGCCATGAACGACAGGATGAGGAGAAGCACGAGATGTTGAACAATATTCCTGAGGGATCGAGTCAGTTACAGGCCAAAAATATTGTGGTCAAGCCTAGAGGAGATCACGCCTCTGCAAAACATGTCAACAGAGAGAAGCGTGTGGCAAAAAATTTCCAAAAGTGCCATAAAAAGTGGGACGAAGCGACGGAGGAAGAACTGAGCGACGTGACTGATAAATCGAGTCAACTACAAATTTCTGATTTTGCTGGTGAACATAGAGAATGCATCATCCTCCCGAAAGACATCAATGAGACAAAGATCTGTGCTTTGAGAAGCATTCTGGATTCTGACCCATCAGCCGCTGATTTAAAATGGTCACTGTTTGTAGCAGCTTGCAACACTTATCGACATCGTACCTGTCTCATGCCATTTCCTCCAATGTTCGCAAAAAATGAGAGCAAAGACATTGAAGCTCTGGTAAAAGAAATTAATACTTGACATTCTATTGTGGATTCAATGAAGAACATTTTCTTTCATTTTCAGAGAGAAGCCATAGAAGTGATACCACCATTGGCTATAGTTTTTCAACAACTAAACGAATTCAATGCTTATGAAAAGTATAGTCAAACTATAGATCTTCTCCATTGGGTTCTCATAGAGTTGAGGGATCCCTGTGTAAGGAGCATCAACAAGAAATCTGTAAGGAAGATAAATATAGAATCGAATGTTTTTTAATTGTAATTTTACTCATATTACTGTGCACTATTATATTTTCAGTACAAATCCATACTGGGTAAAGTACCTTCAGAAATGTCTATTCAAGGACCAAATTTGATATTCCAAATCGCGAGCGCCACATGCTCAATTCGCGAGGAGAAATGGCAAGTCGCTTCGCAAGGTTTTACAACGTTTTACGCTTATCATGGCAGTCGTTTGGAAAATTTTCACTCCATCCTACACTACGGCATTCAAAAAACTATGTGCAACGTAATCACGATTTTCGTAAATTTTTCATTCATTTTATCTCACGAAAATCGTTAATTTTGTCCCAAATTTTTATCACAGCCGGGATTATACGGGAATGGGATTTATTTATCGAACGAACTTGGAGTCAGCTTGCCATACAGCCCTGTCGGATATGGATGGGGAGGAAGCATGCTTGGTAGTGAATTAAGCTGTGTCGCGCTCTGTGAGGTCATTAATCACACTGACGTCAAGCGCGGTGATTCGGGTAATTACTCGATATTTTCAACAAGCTCGCGCTTGGAGATACTTAAAACGCGATTAACTAATTAAATTTTCCCGCTGGCTTAGGAGATGACGGGAGAAATTTAGCCGATGACTCAATAGGAGGAAACATTCCAAACAAATACTTTCTCGTGCAAAACAGCGATTTAGTGAGGATACGTTATCTTCTAGTCTATAGTCAAGGTTTTTCAAGGTTCAAGTAAGTTCAATATTGCGCTGACAAGAAAAAAAAGCAATTAGTTTCATTGACGTAATGATGAAAATGCATTTTCAGAAATTCCAAAGATAAAGGTCTTGTGGCCTGGATCAAACGAAATAAGATGCTAACATTCGTGCTTGGGTACATGGTGCTACTCGCTTCTGTCGGTCTTACGCACAAGAATGTAGAGAAGTTTTACAGACTGATAACCCAAAAAATTGGATTTAGTTGATCCGTTTGAGTCAATTTATTAAATTACGAATCCTGTAACGCGTAAATTACAGGGGATGTTTATACATTTATGTCGGTTTGTTGAATTAAATCTTTTATTTCGAAAAATCTTTCAAGTACCCTTTGCTTTTAAATCAAAACTTATTTAAATATACATATATGTTTTTTATTGCTTAGATAATATGTACAATCGTTTATATGACAGAGTTGCCTCTTTTGTAATTCTCTTTGATAAAAATATTACGTTGAACCGCTATTTGAACGGTCAGTGTCTAGTCAAAATAATCGGAAAGTTTTCCGTAACGATGTAATCGTCTTCGAAAAGAATAATAAGATTGACTTCAAATTCTGAAAAAGAAACAAAATCAATCGTTAACTGATGCAACTATAAGATTGTTAAAATCTTTATTCATCGAGAATAAACTTCTTACCGACTTTAAAATTACTTGTACTGAGTGTGGGACACGTAAATAAACGTGGAAATATCATATAAATTGGAATAGCAAGACCCGGACAAACGTTTCCTTCCCCTATCTGAATATTTTGTATTTCAGTGGCTGTAAAAGTAATTTCTTATGAATAAATGATACATAAAGTTTGACGTAAAAATCACGATAAACGTGATGAAAAATTTTCGAAAAATGAGAAAAAAACTGATACTGATTTTGTTAACATACCATCTCTAGAATATCCTTCTGCACAGCCACAAGTTTCCACACGCACAAGTTGCAATTCTATTGATTTAATGGTTGCTTCGCAATATTCAATGATCACCTAAACAGAGTAAACATTTTATATCTTTTTACATCTCATTTTAAAAAATGGTCACTGAGTAAGTAGAATAAAAAGAAATTTTTTTAAAATGATTCAATTCAATATTACTTTCTTCCTATTAATTTTTTCATATTTTTAATTTGTTCTCAAAATTGAAATTTCTCACCTCACCAGTCAAGGGCTCTGATAATTTGCACTCCAGTGAATCAATTTTGCCAGAAATACAAAATCTTGGGATGGTAGATCTTTCTTTGACATTCTGCAGTGATTCAGGCATTATTTTGAAGCAAACCGGCTTTGCCTGTTTCTTTGCTTCATTGCTGTTCAAGTCTTCAACTATGAATTCCAAGGACTTGCTCACGTCCTTGGCTAAAAAATTCCTCTTGATATCGCACCTTATCATGTACTGAGTATTGACAAAAACGCCGTGGTAAGTTTCATAAAGCGATTTGCTTCCCCGCGGCTTCAGCGGCAGTTCAAAGGGAATTTCTGTTTTCCCACTTGGAATTTTTCCCGCTGGTGCGACATCGAGTGTATATTGAACCAATTGAATAGGCTGTTACATATAATGCATGCTCACGATGAACAATTTTTCATATTCTTTTCTCAATATACAACTTTCTATTAAATATTGTACAGACCTTTACAGAATTATAGAAAGCTTCGAATATTCCAACATTTTTGGAGCTCAATTGCAGATTCACGGAACCTTCCATTGTGAGGAATATGCCATCGTGTTTAACGTCCGAATTCGTTTGCAAAAGCAACAATCCCGACACAATCTCCTAAAAGCATAACCTAAATAATATTTCCGTACGATATTTCAAAGATATTTTTCTTTTTTCCTACTCACTCCTTCATGATAAATTTTACTCGCTCGTTTCAATCTAATGTCCAGATTTATAGACATTCTTCACTGTTTTTCATTCAGCATGAGCTAAGGGTAAGAAAATAAGTCTTTGACAGCTATCACGCGAGATATCGTGTTTTCATACTATTATTATTATTGTGTTGTTTTATATACTTCAATTTTTTACCATCAATTGGTATGTACAATAATAATTGATGAAAATAAGCTAATAATTTGTGAATGTTTTTTACATCTAACGAGTAACTAAAACCGCAAGCGAATTATTCTTGGAGTAGCATTTATTTTACAGTCGGTGTTTGCGATAAGTGGACAAACGTTTGAAATTTATTGAAAATGATGGAAAAACGCGCGAAAATAATATGAGCCAATGAAAAGTTTGCGAACAAATGCCATCGAGACTGCAACATCCGGCCGCCTTTTCCCACAGCCATCTACATCACATCCGGCTGCGCCGAAGCTTGGGAGCTAAACAAATTCAAATCGAGGAAGTCGTTACTGCTTGAGGTCGTGTGCACGGCGATCATCGGCAGATTACATTGAGAAAGATACGAGAAAGAAGGATCTGTCGACCCTCGAGATTTTAACTTTGTTTAGAAATTTCGTATATTTAGTGGAGAAAGGACAAATTGACGATGGCGTTAAGAAATCGGACAGCGCTTACGGTAAGTATTGAGGAAATGTGAGCAAATATATATCGGGAGTTTTTCAACCGTTTTGGGGCTCGGTGTGTAACCGTCGGTTACCCCCCAAGCGTTTAAATGCCTCGACCCCCTTTTTAAAGCCTCGCCTCGACTCGTGGCCCGAATGTCTTCAATCTTGGACCGAAATCAACAGAAAATATATTTATTCGATTCATTTTCGGGCTATTCGTCGCTTTTTCTCTGCAACGCGACACGTGTATTCGATGATATTTCAATATATTAAACGTTTAAGCTGTATCGACTCTTGCGAGAGAACGCGTTGAACACGGAACGTTCCGGAGAGCGTTCTTCATAAACAACTTTTTTTTTAACTTCGAAATCGTCGATTTTTTTTGACATCCACAATGGCAAGAAAATATTGTGCTATTATCGGATAAAGTTATCTTTCAATGAATCGTCGAACTTTTGTAAAATCAATTTTTCGAGAATAAAATTGAGAAATTTGGAAATCTTACGTTCGAGCTGTTTATTAATTAGGAAAAAAAATTTTTATATATTTTGTACATGCATTATTAATTAATGTGTCCTCGTCTGTGTACTAATATAAGATTTTGAAATTTTTTTGCAATTTGCAGAACATTGTTAACGATGAGAACACAAAAAATGTGAAGTCTGTGACAAATGGAAGTGTGGCTCAGCCCGTAAGGCGAGCAGCATTGGGGGAAATTGGCAATAAAGTAAACGCTTCACGAGGCATTGATCTGATAAACAAGGCTAAAAATCTGAAGAAACCAGTCGTCAACCAGAAGCCGTCTGCTCCTGCCGAATTGAACAAAGCGGTAGAAAAGCCGGTGATACAAGCTCCCAAATTGGTATTGAAGAAGGAACTGCCAGTTGTCAAACCAGCTGTAGAACCGCCTCCCAAAGAAGAAACAAAGAAGGGGCTGCAAGCATTTTCCTCCGATCTTCTATCGATCGAAGATATCGACCAGGTGGACAAAGGCAATCCTGTCTTGGTGTCGATTTACAGTAATGACATATATAATTACTTGAGGCAACTGGAAAAAGAGTTTCCAATATCCCCAGGCTTCTTGAAGGGACAAGAAGTAACTGCAAAAATGAGAAGCGTTCTCATTGACTGGCTGGTAGAAGTTCACCAACAATTTCACCTCTTGCAAGAAACTCTTTATCTCACTGTTGCACTGGTAGATCGTTTTTTGGAGGTATGCTCGATTATTTTACAAATATTCTATATTTCGATTCGTTTTTTTTTTTAATTTAATGGTTTGATTAAAATTTATTTTAAATCTTGCAGGCCTACCGAACGATAACGAGAAAGAGGCTCCAACTTGTCGGGGTCGCGGCAATGTTCACTGCATGCAAATATGAGGAAATGTATTCTCCAGATATTGCCGATTTCGTCTACATCACTGACAATGCGTACTCGAAAGCGGAAATAAAGCATATGGAGATGATAATGATGAAGACTCTCGACTTCTCGGTGGGAAGACCATTGCCGCTTCATTTTCTCAGAAGATATAGCAAAGCTGGACGGGTAAAGAATGTCCCACTCTTATCGATTTTTCTTCTCATGCATTCATTATATTTTTTTTTTCAATTTTCGAAAAATCACGATTACAGGCACTTCCTGTGCATCATACGATGGCAAAATATTTTTTGGAGCATAGTTTAGTGCACTACGAGCTCTGCCACTATGCACCGAGTTTAATCGCCGCTGCGGCGATGTATCTTTCGTTCTTGTGAGTATTCGTTTGCCTTCGTAAAATAAATTTTTTGCAAATGATTTTTATAATTACGGAGAATTTTTAATAATTTCAATTTGACAAAGTAATGTGTCGAATCGAGCTTTTAAAAGATACCTTCTTATTTTTCTGGAAAATAGCGTAATCGGTCACGAAGGTACCGTGGAAGGACAAGAAATCTGGACGAGTACCCTCGTCCACTACACCACTTACACGAAAGAGGACTTATTGCCGGTAGTTCATGCCATCGCGGCATCGGTGGTGAACGCGGACAAAAGCAAATATCAGGCTGTGAGAAAGAAGTATACTTACGCGAAGCACATGCAAGTGAGTCTTCGCCCCGAGCTCAAATCGCCAACGCTGCTCGTTCTTGCGAACGTCGAAAAGAGCGAGTCATAATCTTATTTTTTGTAATATAACCGTGAAACTTTTTTGTCTATTTTTTTTTCTACGCGCATATTAGTAATCGAATATATTCGAAGTGAAAAAGGTCTTCAAGTCCATTTGTTTTTCAATGTCCATTTCATGAAGGTAAACTTGGACTCGGTTAATCTACGTTAAAAAGAAAAGACCAACACTGAATAACCGAAAGTATCGTTGGCAAGTTTTTGAAACTGTTATTCGACATTGAACAGCCAGGAGCGCTTCGTTATGTGTATTCAATATTTACGTCCGCAACTTTTGTCTCGTCGCCGCATGTATTAGAAACTTTTAGTAGGCATTCACGAAAAATACACTCACACATCCATATACATATATACACACACAAACTAATATATTTAGATTGATGAGAGCATGTACGACGAGAGACACTGACGAGGAAGAATTCGACGCTGGTAAGGCCGCCGAATGGTTTTTCTAACTGCCCGAATATCGCAGCAAATTTGTGCATATCGTACAACGACGCGCTATTACACTGTAGCATCATTTTTGTTTTTTCTTTTTTTTTTTATAATACATATTTAATGTCAGATTTTATTGTCTCACCATTATTGACTATGTTTTTAGTAATACCGCATAATTTTTTGCTCCTTTACATGAAAAAATCCATGTCGAACAACCATGTATCTTTTCGGAACCGATTTATTAATCTAATGCTGGTGATGTTTCGTACAAAACTTTTTTGTTTACACTCTTTATCGCGAGAAATGAGAAATGTATCAGCTATTGCTTATGATTTGATGATAATAATAATACTTATAATAATAATATATATCTCATGTAGTCTGTAGACTTTTGTGCGTAATCACGATTCCGTCAGTCTATTTAGGATTAAATGAAAAAAAAAAAAATTACGTGTGGATCGCGATGCGGATTAATTATTATTGTATATACCCTTTCATCTTTTGGTTTCGAAAAAGCTTCTATTGATATCGACACAAACTTTTAGATAATTAGAGAAAATTTGTGAAAAAGATGAGATTTTGATACCGAAGATGTGTTTTGTAACTTGAAAACGCGAAGAAAAAAAAAGTGTGTGCAAACGCTGGAAGTAACGATGCTTCATTGAAAATTCCAGACAATTATTATTATATACGAATATATAGGCCGTCGTGATTTTTTTTAGACGAAAGATAAAAATATGGAAATAGGGAACGTGTTGTAAATAAAAGCGTCGAATATATTTTGTCGACATGAAATTAAAAAAAAAACCGAATGGTGGAAAATTATTTGTCCCTTTTCATTGACTCGTCGAGTATCGGAAAATTTTTTATTCGTATCACAAAAATTCATCCAGAAATATTTTTTACAGTTTTAAAGATGTCTAATTGCCAATCGGCGTTGGTTACATCCGGCGGATACATAAAACGCGACTCTAAAAAAAAAGATAACAATTGAGCAATAAATAAAAATGTTCTCAGAGCTTGAATTTTTTAATGCTTACCAAGCAGATTTTGAGGAACATTTGGCTGTTGAATGTCCTTCAAACCAATCGATTCGTCTCTCTGAAAAATAAAAATAGAGTTTGTCAGTGAATTAATGATGACAGAAAATAATAGAAAAAACTTACAATTTCGAAGGAATCGGTAGAAGACTTTGGCCAAATTTCATTCGTGCTCCGTTCGATGAAAGTGAGAAATTCGCCGAAAGAGGTTTGCAATTTCTCGGCCATTTCGTCGTGTTCGAAAATCAGTAACATTTGCGTAACCAATTTCACTTCGTCTGAAAATTAATCAAATAAGTTTGACGAGCCGGAAAAATTTTTGAATAAAATAGTTTTATTGAAAATAGATTAACCTTTGTCAGCGTAAGTAACAGTGATTAATTGATGCAATGCCCGTATCAGTGCAAGGTCCTCGAAAAAGCTTCCTTCTTTGGTGCTCAAGAGCTTCCTCTCTTGTTTCCTGCGATTTTTACTGGATCGGTAACTTCTCCTAAAATTAAAAAAAAATACACATTTGCATGAAAAAAATATCAATTTTTCACTCTAGGATTAAAAAGACGAAAATATACTGTGTTTCCATTTTCCCAAGTGTTTTGTAAATTATTACCCCGAAGAACGAGAACTCCTGGAACTTTGACTAGCAAGAGAACCAGCGACACTGCTGGTTTCGCTAAGCAAATCGCTGACTTCCCGTCCAGCTGCATAATCGAAATCAGCTCCGAGAGCCTCTTGAATGCGAAGATCCCTGGTTGCGTTTTCTCGTCTAACTGTAGCTAGACGTATTTTGTGTTTCTCAAACATTTCTCGATTGTGGTTCGTTGTGTACAGGAGATAAGCGGCGTGTTCCTCGACTCCAGGCTTGATGTGAGTTTCTGCGACGACGATAATTTTTTTTTCGCTACTTTTAGCTGTTCCCTTATACAAAAATGTAATAATATAAATTATAAAAAAAAAATCACCTATAAAATCGAGTCTTTTCATCGTATACACAATTCTCATCGCATCTCGCCACTGTTGACCCTCGCAGAGTATCGAAACCGCATCCTCGGGTTGTTTAAGATAATGCATGAGAATTTCAGCGGCGTCCCGATATCTTTTTTGCTGAGTTAGCTGAGATACCAATTCTTCGTACAAATCCTGCATATCTCTAGGTCTGAAAGAGACAAAGGTAGAATTACAAAGTAAATATATTCAATGGCTAGCTACATTTCTTTTGTAAAGTAATATTTTTGTCTTTTTTACGTCAAAAACAAAAAAAAAAGGATTAAAAATAATAATTACTCGAAATTCAGTTGAGTAGCGACCACGACGACGTCTTGCCAGCTTCCTGCGGCTTTGTAAGCGTGAAGCGCGTTAACGAGGAACCAACTTCTCGAGTACATGATAGCGGCCTCGTGATATTTCTCCTTCTTCATCAAAACGTCGGCGTAGACTTTGGCAATTTTCCTGTACTCCTCGCTGCTCCTGGGAAAGAGTTTCAAAGCCTTGGCGTACATGTCGTGCTTGCAAACGAATTCGAGACACTCTTCGAACTTGTTCGGTGATTTTGCGACGTGAACCAGAGCCGAATCGTACCTCTTGAGGTCCTTGTCGATACTGTACTTCATGTAATTTACTTCGCGCTTTTTCAAATCTTCCAACAAGGGAATGTACTCTTTGGGATCCTTCTGGGACTTGGACGCGACGAAGAGGGCGAGCTCGAAGTCGTACATGCCCATGGCGATGTCGAAGAGTACATTTACGTCGACGAGGTAGAGCAAGTATCTCAATGCGCTCTCGGACAAGGATTTTTTCGTATCCGAGGATTCATTATCTTCGCTGGTTCTGACCTCTTTGATTTTTCTCAGGGCAGCCTCGAGTCCGGCGACTTGACGATTTTTAACGAGACTCGTCAATATCGGTTGTATCAGATTGGAAGAATCATCTCGGGACTCCATAATGCTTCTGAGAAGATCGCAGACTCTCTCGACTTTTTGTTCCCGAAGAAAGGCTGGACCGGGAAAGACTCGACGATTGTGATACGAGCTCTTGTAAATCGTTTCCGTGACGTCTTCGTTGTTCAATTCGGAGAGAAAGAGGCTCAGCCAGGATGGATTTTTGACAGCGTCGACGAACTTCTCGGCGTTTTCCATGAACGAGGATGGATCGTGGTCGTAAATGAGATTCAGGTTGATACGCTGCTTTCTCATAATGTCGAAAGCGATCGCGTAGTTGAGACTGTCGAGGTGAGTGCCGATAATGTGCAACGAGAGCGCTCTCGGTTGCACGCACTCCAAATTTCCACGTGGCATTTGCAGTATAACGCGGGGATCTTTCGGAATCGCCACAACGAGGCTCGAGCCTCGTTCCACGCGTCTTATGCTCAGGGCAGACGAATTTTTCTCGTTGTAGCCGTTCTCCCAAGGCTTTATCGTGAGATCCTGATTTATCTGGCGAAAGCCGTCGTCGTCGAGCCGTACGCAGACGAGAGTGTGCTGCAAGGTGGTCAGCAGCAAGAATTCCGAATGGACGAAGAAGCTCGTTATGTTGCTCGCTATTTCATTGCCGTCGATGAAAAATCGTCCTCTGCTCGTCAGTGACAGTATTACGTGACGAGACTCGATTTCGATTATTTCCACGAGCGAGCATGGTTCCGGAATCTCCAGGGAAGTCGGCACGATTCCTTCTCCCATGATGTATCTGAAGACCGAGGTGCCAGCCACGACGTAGGCGACGTTTTCATCGGGCGACCGGACCACGTGCTCGATTGGATCGTCAACGAGGTGCGTGTCGCGCACCACGACGCGACCGTCCTGCTTGAAATCCTCGCCTTCCAGATCGAGAACGCAGAGAAAACTAGAGTCGCTGGACGAGGCCGAGCACAGGATAATATTTTCCTTGAGCCATAGAAAATGGTGAAGCGAGTAAGTTTGCGCGTCGATCCCGGGTCGACTTTTCCATTCGATATCGTAAGTTTTGTGGTGATTGTATTCCAAGCATTGGGATTCCGAATACAAGCAGAGAGCTAGACGATTGTCGCTCAGAAGGCACATGAAAATGTTCGAATCGAACGAATCCCCTCGTATGAAACTCGGTGCGAATATTATGGAGTTGACGCTTTCGTCGAATTTTAGAGAAACGTGCGCCATTGGCGGTGGCACGATGCCGACACGGAAACCCGTTATCAGAGCCTCTCTTCCATTCACGACGCCAACGACCGCTTTGTCGCCAAGGTCGAAACCTCGACTGTGATTGACGTTCCATCGGAACGAATAGATCGCCAGGTTTTCTCTCGTTAAAATAATCAATCGTTTGCCCGCTCTTGGGGCTCCGCTCCACGAGCAATACACGAGAGGATTTTTCACACTGAATTTTATCGTTTGCTTGCAATACCAATGATAATTGTTTTCCGTCCACAGCTGCAGACACGTTTCTCCGCTGTCCTTCATTCTTAGCAAAATACTCAGTATGTCCGAATCGTAAGACCACGTTAACGTTATTATCTGAAAAAGGAGTATAGGATATTAGTTAAAAGATTTAAGTAAAGTATTATCGAAAACGAGAAGTTTATTCAAATTGGTAATTTAGACGAAAATTACCTCAATTTCGTTTGGCTTGTGAGGTAGACACAGTTCTCTGTGCTTCAAGCCATTTTTCTCAAAAAATGCTACCACGTGCTTGTTTGGTAGTAATTGACCGGCAGCTATCAAGTTCCCTGATGGTTTCCAAGATATGTGGCACTCCATTCCAGCTGTAAGTTCGCTGGTACACTGAAGTACTCCCTCTCTATTGAAAACTTTAAAAAGTCTAGCTTCCCCGTCTCTATTTAGAAAGCTAACTGCAAACATTGTGCCATCTCCTCGCCAACTGATTCTTGGCTTTTTGTCATCATTTTCGGTCCTAGGAACAATAATGTCTTTAGCTTTGGCTGCAGCCTTTCCTGCAGAGCCATGGAACTGTGTTTCCTTCTTTCCCCATCCCACGGTAATGAATTGATTCTGTCCATATTCACTAGTGTTCAGATCTACCTGTTGAATGAAAAATTTGATTTTTAATCAAAGGTATACTCTTTTTTTTTCTTAATTATTCTTGCAATTCTGTACCTTAGATACAACATGGAAATTCGATATGGTAGTGATTACTGTATCACTGGCTGTAATGAGCACAAGAATTTCTTGATCCGGACTCAACTTCAAACATTTCAAGCCTTCAGGAAAATAATTAGTCACATCCTGACTCAACTCAGGCTCGACATTCATCGATACGATAGAGCCATTTTCATAGGCGCACCACAGCTGTTCCAGATCACTGGAGTATTCCAGACCCACAGGTTTTGCAGCCTCTTCCAACTCAATATTTGCAGAGGCAACCGTAAAATTATTTTTCGTAGAAATTTTGAACAGTTGCGTTTCACGTAAAACGTAGAGGTCATCGTTATCGGGATTTGTGCAGCAAATAACATCATTTTTTAACAATTTTCTGATGTTCGATTCATCGTCTTCGTCGAGATTATGAATAATGTGAGTGTGAACAGCAAGATTCTTCATTTTATGTTGTAATTTTATAAAGTCACATACAAGCTTATACTTTTTGAATTCTTGCGTTCCACCAATCGTGCATTAGAACACTATTTTTAAATACTATAAAATATAATAATTGCAAATGACATTTGCATTGAAACAAAGAAAATTATTTACGTGATTGTTCAATAAGTCGAATCATGACAACTGTTTGGAGGTTATGTTGCGATAAAACATGTGTTCGTGGGGCAAATGTGCGACTCAAAGCCTGCGTCAATTTTCTCGTCATTTTACCGTCAACTTGCAAGATCGCAAGAGAATTCTTGAGTGTACACTTTGGATTCTGTCAATAAGCTGCGATAAAAATTTGCATAAAGAAAAAAAAGATAAACCTAAAAAATAAGAAATAATAATAACCGTGAAAGTATGAATTTAGCTGGTAACAAAGGGAAAATTGATGCGGTTGATTTACAACTGAAACAGGTCGTGCTGGCGAATCATCGTTTTCAGGTTAGTCCTTGTTAAATAATAATTGGACGATTGCTTAAATATTTACTTGTTCAATACATCAATTTTTTATTCTACTTCCGCAGTTTTTTAAATCTGCGAAAAAAATTTTTTGTTTTTTTTGTTTTTTTTTTGTTTTCCAATTTTTAAGAATATTTTGAAGGGATTTGGTTACGTATATTTATATAATTGTTGCCTTATATTTTTTAGGGTTTGGTTCACAACTTAACGGACATTTGTTGGGAAACTTGCATCGACAAACCGAGTTCTCGTCTAGAGCCAAAAACGCAGAATTGCATCACCAACTGTGTGGAGCGTTTCATAGATACTAGCAATTTCATAGCAAACAGATGGCAGAGTGTAGCAACTAATCAAGGAAGCACTAACTGGGAATAAAAGAAAAAGAACAAAAAAAAACCTCTACAAAATCAAACCTCGGAACTTCTAGCGTTCTGTCCAAAAATGTTGATAGCGGCGAACCTGTAGAATTATTTGGCTGCAAAGAGAGCAATAAGAAGGTACATCGAGCCATGTTTTCCAGCTTAAGAAACTTTCTTGGCCGGCACAGAAAGAAATTCGTCGTCGGAGGATTATTGGTCGGAGGATTTGTCGTATTGACGCAGTACACTCAGAGAAAACTGCGCGAATGGCAAGAGAAAGAAGTAAGAGAGTTGGTGCAGAGGACGAGAAGAAGCCAACATTTCGAAACGATGGAGAGATCGTGCAATCAGACAATTTTGCAACTATCCGCCTGCCTGAGAAAATCTATCGTAAAGACTCTGGACACGGAGAGCATAGTCGAGAAACTACGAAGCGGCTGCGACGAAAAAGTGGCCTGCTGGATAAATCTCAAGAGTATGGCCATAACGCAATCCGCAGTTACAATATATTCTACGACGATGCTCGTGGTTCTGCTGAGGATACAATTTAACATCGTCGGCGGACTCATGTTCAAACATTCGCAAGATCCCGAAAATTGCGACTACATTGATGAAACTCTGATGCAGGAATATCTTATTTTGTGCAATTGCTTCATGACCGACGGTATCGAAAGATTGTCGCGTTTCATACAAGAAAAAGTCGACAACATAACGTCCTCGATCTCGCTCATGGACAAGCTTACTTTGCAAGATCTCGCACAAATTTACTGGTCAATCGCGTCGAGCGTAACTGCCGATTCGGAGAGAGATCCTCTCAAGAATATAACGTCGTACATGATTAAAGACGATTCGAGGCAATCGACGAATCCCGTGATGGCCCGGATGATACAAGAAATGATTGATCTTCTCGAGAGCGAGGAAGTTCAAGGTTTGACGAGAACGAGCATAAGCGGCGGATTCGCTCTTCTCATCGATCATCTTTCCGAATACTTCGTCGACACGTTCGACGGTAGATGTTCCACGATAGCAAATGGCATCGTCAGCAACGGTACCAAAGACGCGGCCAGTCTCGACAACGGATTTACAAACGGATACATTAATCGGAACAAAGTTACAATTTCGGTGGCGAAAATTATACCGATTATAATCGGCCAATTCAGAGACCAGTCAACGAGCGGTGACATCGCCTCGGACTGGCTCCAAGCGAACATCGCCAATGAAAAATTCAAAACGCTAGCTGCCAATATTTACGAGGCATTCAGTTTTTAAAGCTCATGTGTATTTAGAGTATATAAATATTTATTAATTCGTTGTATCGTCGAGGTACAGTCTCAAAGGACAAATGGAAAGGAAAATATATATTACTAGTTTACGGGCTCAAATATCTTAGCTGCGATGAGATGAAAATTTATATTTGGTCGAGCGATCCCTACTGCAAAGCGTGCGGCTATGAACATTTTTAATTTTTTTTTTTTCAGAGTGACGGTATCTAATTCTATCTCCGCTTTGCTTCTGATTGCTCTTTTTATTGGGATATTTTGGAAATAAAAATCTCGAGATAATAAAACGATTTTATTATGGAAAAATGTTTGTTTAAGAAATTTATGAAGAATCGAAAGTTCGAGTTTGGTTATATCTTTCCGAACGTACGAATTACCTATTTACAAAGAAATTGTAAATACTTTTTACAGTTTCTTTGCTTGCAAATATTCTGAAAAATTGAATTAAAAAATAAGGTAGACAATTTTCTATTCGAAAAGCGTCGATCCTCTTTTTTTTTCTTTTCGGTCCACTTGCTCATTATTGCGCAAGAACCCAGACAACGAAGGTTAGCAGTAGCGAAGGTTTGTCAGACGAACCACTGCTCTGCGCTCCCACGAACGGGGAGCAGTGCGCTCGTGAAAAAAACATCAAGTCGCGGACAACGCGTATAAGCAATATATCCCTTTAAAATAAACATTAAATTATTCTCCAAAGAAAATAAGAAAGCTTGAAAGAAAATGTGGAAGTTTGTAACTCGCGGAATCCGAGAAACCCTCGAACGCCGAGCGAGTTGTCGCACCAACGTTTATTCGCAAACTTCGGGCGACAACGGGCATTCGCAGAATGAGGTTAAAGTCAACTTTGTCAAAGAGCAAAAATGTTTCGTACCGAGACTCATAGCTTCGTGCAACAACGGATTTTGCGGATCGCGCAAATCCAGTGGCCCGAAGGATAAAAAATACGATTCCGACTGGCAAACGAGACGATCTTGGCCCGAAGCTGTTGGCTGGGTATGTGTATTTTTCTCTGTTTATAAACAACGCACACATTCTCCAATTTCGGAGCGTATTTGTTTTTTTATTTTATTTTTAACACGAGTCGTACGATCTCTAATTTTTTTTTCTAGCGCGTTATAAATTTGTAAAGAAACTTTCAAGTATTTGAAACCCTTTCGTTCTTTTTTTTTTCATCAGTCAAGTGCTTTGGCGATTGGTTGGGTTGTTTGCCAATCTTTGTGCCTTCGCAGACGTCTGTTTGAGCACTCCAAGGAAGAAAGATGGCACAGTCGTCTTCTGAAGTTACACAGTGCACAACTCTCGCTGATAGACACTCTGAACCTTCAGCCGCACTACATTTTTCCAGTGACCAATTGCGTCGCCGATCACAGTATCGGCAACCGAACAAATAGCTCCAACCAAGAATGGGTCGCAGACAAGCCGTACGGTCCGATTACCATC
This sequence comes from Cremastinae sp. A BG-2022a, assembly GCA_030522545.1. Taxonomy (NCBI): domain Eukaryota; kingdom Metazoa; phylum Arthropoda; class Insecta; order Hymenoptera; family Ichneumonidae; species Cremastinae sp. A BG-2022a. The sequence goes on along the minus strand of JAPYYW010000444.1, from coordinate 7,032 downwards.
GAAGAGGTGAGAATGCTGTTTTGCAGACATTACACCCTCTGATGGTTACTAAAATCACACCCTTTTTCTCTCTATCTCGATCAAAAAGACTCAAAAAGATTTCGTGTGTTTTAAAATTGCTCGCGAATTTGGAACCTATTCAAAATTATGATGTATTGTTTCATGATGTTAAATAAAAAAGAATTCAATGCTAAAAGACGTGTGGATTGTGACAAACGGAAAGCTAACTTGCTAGATGTTGTGTGCTTTTGAGAATATCCTTATACGATGGTATTTTACTCCAGGCTCTGAAAGAGGCTAAAGATGAGTATACGAGAACTCATAGAATCGTTATGGGTGAATTTGAGTTGCGTTTTGGCGTGAAAGCTCTCGAAGAGAAACGTTACGAGGACGCCGTAAAACATTTTTCCACGGGTGCGAGTCTCTCCTCTTCCGGCAGCATGTTCAATCTGGGACTTTGCCACGAGCTTGGAATTGGAACAGCAACTGACTTGATAAAGGTAAATACTTGAATTGTAGTTAATTTTTATTTTTTTTTCAAAGAACTTTGTCTATAATCGACATTCTATCGTTTTCAGGCTGCAAAGTACTATAGAAACGCTGCGAATCGTGGTCATCCCGACGCGATGTACAATCTTGGAGTTTTTCATGCTCAGGGAAGAGGAGGACTGAAGCTAAATCTCAACAAGGCTCGCGAATTATTCGTCAAGGCCGCAGATCTCGGTCAGCAGCAGGCTCAGACGGCTCTGGAAATGGAGAAGAGCAACAATTCGTTCAGGGATAATTCTTCAGAAATCCTCAGGGATGACTTGGTTGGTTCAGAAAAACTATCAAATTCGAGCGAGCTTTGCAACGAATCTTGCTCAAAAAAGTCGTTTTTCAAAGAAAATATCGAATCCGTGGAAAATGCGACAGAAATGTTTCTTCGTACACTCGGTATTCGTTCGAGTCCGCAACCAATTATCGTTGGTCACGATGAATCTAATATGTCATATTATACATAAACTGCATAGTTATCGTTCGATCCTAGTTTCAACGAGAGAATTTACTTTAACGCACACGTACATGATTATGAATTAACCGGTATTTCCCCTTTTTTTTAATAATTATCTCTTCGTATCTCATGGAAACCGGGAAGATCGAAGCAAAAAAAATATATGTATAGATCTGTTATTTCAAAGATCTTAAGATATCGCTGGCGATATAAAAACTTCAGCCGGATGATCGTGATAAAAACATGATTGTTTCCGGTACAAAAATCGCGATGCAATTGATAATATTTTTACTTTCTTTCCGACATCGTTTGACATTGAGGTGCAAATGTGACAAGATTTTTACACATTTTTACGAGTTGTATGTGTCTTTTTCCTTATATTTGCCATTTTTGTTTTCATTATTTCGGCAAAAATGTACTTAAAAAGTAACCATCAGCTCCAATGCCAAGTATCTCTTATCATTAATCTTCTTTATCGGGAAGACGTGTAGTCGATCGTGTCACACGAAAAAATACGTATAACTTGACAAAATATTCAAAGGCTTGTGAAGAGTTGATCTCGGAGTAGATAACTCATGAACATATTGTATATTTTTTTGAAGCAGAGGAAAGAGTTGATTGAGTAAAATGGTAAAAAGAGGAACTATTGAGAGTATTAGTGCCATTTATGGTCGGAGATAAATCTATGCGAGTGATTTTTCTGTAAAATGTACATAGTAGTAGTTTAACGCGTACCTTTATCTTTACTATATATTTTCCTTATCTTCTTGACTAAACACAGAATCGACCTAAAGGAAGTACCACCTATGCTCGTCATTTCAGTTTCATTTTGTTCATTTCATGTATTTATAAATTTTATAAGAATACAATAAGAGCTTTCTCTAAAGTTATTTCGTGGACTCTATTACAAGGAATAGCATTAAGAATTGAATGTTTTGGAAGGCCCATTTCTGGGACTTGATTTAACTCAAATAAACGAGCCAATGAGCTTTACCAATGCGCTTTGTGAAGATCAATTACTTGTTTAACGAACTGTGCATGATTTGCATAGAGTTTGAGTTCCCTATCAATGTCAATCCACCTAACATCCTTAGCATCGTCGCCAGCTCCAAGCTTCAATTTTCCAAAAGAATCTCCATTCTCATCGTGAAAATTAGTGACACAGGTCTCCATCCAGGCATTATCCGTATTCCTCGGATCATCCACATATCCTCTGTAAATCTCAACTCCGTTTGAAAAAAGATGTTGGATGGTAGTCTCGAGTTCAGAGACCTCCGTCGAACTCTTTACCAACGAGTTCATCGCTTCCTCCATGAATTCTCTCTTGAGGGTGGCTGAAACACTCTCCCCAGGGTCAACCATTCCACCAGGAATCGCCCACTCTCCGCAGTCTCGTCTCTCAATTCCTACAAATTGCAAAATTGGCTTCAGCGTCGTTGCCTCTGTCTCCACAGTCCCATTCGCATCACGCTTCCAGCGGGTCACGACGGGATCAGCCGCATGATTGGGACCCCAGCGACCGAGACGACCTCTCCCCTTGATGCCTGTACGACCAACAGGATTCAACGGATAGCCACTTTCCCCAATGGAGTAGATACCGGTGTAACTTTTACGATTCACCTTTTCTGTTAAAAATTCATTTTAGGACTATCTGGTGATCATTCTTCCATGCCAATCGTTTTTCTACAGCCCTTTCGTGAGATTTTTTGCTTCTTACAATAACTTGACAGTCGTAATATTTGACATTATTTTTACCATCAATCTCATTCCATCGAGCTGGTTTTTCTTTAAATTTATCAGGATCTGCCCAGCTCTTTTCGAGAACCGAACTTGACGTGTATTCGGGAGGATCGTATTCCGGATATTCGACACTCCATGGTATTTTTTCGACAGGTACATTGAACCTGGTTACGTTGCTCAATGGATATACGCCGTTCACACACTTTTGATGCAACATTTTTAAAATACTTCCTCGCATTCGTTTGAACGATTATCAGTACTTATTTTACCCAATTTAAAGCTAGTTGAAACCCGAAATTGACACAAAATAAGTTTTTTTTTCTCTCATCTGTGTTTTTAAGCTTCCATGGTTTGATAATGTTATTGTTTACATGGGCGACGTGACTTTAGACAGCCGGTTTCGAGGCGCGGACTGCGCAAGTATGAAATTTAAAATTGTACATAATTCAAAGGAAAGATTTGAAGGATAAATAAATAAGGAAATAAATTTTGAATCTGTTAACGAATAACAAAAGTATAATTTTCAAAAATCACAGTCAGCGATGCGAGCGCTGGCGTCGCGAAAGCGTAGAACAGTAGTGTTCCAAAATTCAAAATTTTTAACGGCTCTGCGGTCGCAACCGCCGTTCGCAGCGCATTGCGGAAGCGTCGGTGGACTCGGTAGCGTCCATATTAAGCAAACTTGCAAAATGCAGGCAAAACGTGAAAGTAATTTTGTTAATTTATTTTGTAATTGAAGGACTATTAGAGCGATTAATTAAATCAAATGAGTTGAGGGAATCGATGCTAAAAACTGCAGTCACAGAAAATCGATGTGGGAAATCTTTTGAATCCTTTGTCCTCGCCACCGCATTCATTTTTTCGCGAAGCGAAAATACACGAAGAAAATACGTTAGCTTCGCGACGACAGCTCAGACCTTCCAGGTATACTTATTCTTCTTTATTTATTCAGTATTTATCGTATAATTTAATATTCTAGTCATTAAATCGTTCTTTTCAAAGTTTAATTATATTGTATCACGAGATTGGTAAATATTTTATTTAAAAAAAAGTAAATATACGCAACTAATCATACGTTGTTTTTGTTTCATTTTATAACTTTCGTTAGATTTTCGAAAGGCGTGAGAAAAAAAATGAGTCGAACAAAGTTTGCCTGTGAAATGTTTCGAAAACATTTAGGTACGAGTTTTTTAATATATATTCTCATTTGTGAATCGCTACCATTCGTTGATAAGAAAAAAACGTGTATTATCGATTATTGAACATTTTTCCAGCCCCGAGACGAGCACAATGGGCAGAGCTGAACAGCGTCCGCGAATCGGCAGTCGACAATGTGATTCTGGGAATTTTCGCAAAATAAGTAACGGTCGTTCGAGCGTACACTCTCCTTTCATCCCGTGAACCGAGTACTACATATATATACAAAAGAATAAAGCTGAGACACACGCCGAGGGAAAAATTAGAAATCGCGTCTCCGAATCGCGGAATGAATATTTTCATCTCGAACGAGTCCGGTATGTATATTTTCTCGATTATATTCGAGAGTCCCTTTGATTTCTCATTGTCTCGGTCGCGTCTTTTGATATATATTCCGAGATGGAATTCTTCGGGATCAGAGAGAAGACTCGGGGTGGTTTTTTTATATTGACGAATGTACGTTTATAGCGGGAAAAACGATATTGCCAAAAAATTGCTTTCGGGCGGGGCAGATAAAAAGATATGGTTACCCAACTGGGGGAAAAGAGAGAGAGAACTGAGATGAAAGAAAAAATAGAGTATTCGGGGGGACTCGGTTGAAAGTCTCGTTTCCTTTTTCGCGTTGGACAGAGAAAAAGTCGTCGTCGCTGGCTTTTCCCCAATATATTACTTTTATCTTGTGCCATCTGCATCCAATACGCGAACATAGCGGGATATTCGAGTCTGGCTCGCGCCCGGGCCATTGTTATTGCGGAATGTAAAGGAGCTGGGAAATTTACGGATGATCGCGTTGCGAGAGCCTTTGGGCGCTCACCTTTCGTCCCCTAAGCCCCGATCCTTCCTCCCTCATCGTACGTACGTCTCTCGCTCAACAAACACTGGCAAACCGGTGAATAACCTTCCACCTTATATGTATATAAGGCCCCGTAGGGCTTTCCACGAGAATTCCGATAAGGAACGAATGAAAGACGGACAATATCTCCTCCTCCTCCTCCTCTTTTTTTTTCTAAATAACGCAATCTATCTGAATTTTCCACATTTTAATAAATTAGTTTTTCTTTTTGTTTTTTTTTCTTAATCTTTCGATTATAATAATTTTTCTTTTTAAACGCAATTTAGTTAAATTTTCCACATTTTAATAAATTAGTTTTTCTGTTTGTTTTTTTTTCTTAATCTTTCGATTATAACAATTTTTCTTTTTAAACGCAATTTAGATAAATTTTCCACATTTTAATAAATTAGTTTTTCTTTTTGTTTTTTTTTCATAATCTTTCGATTATAATAATTTTTCTTTTTAAACGCAATTTAGATAAATTTTCCACATTTTAATAAATTAGTTTTTTTTTCTCATAATCTTTCAATTATTTGGTGTTATCGTAAAAAAGTATAAAGATAATTTCTTCTTTTTTTAAAAGCAATCTATATTAATTTTCCACATTTTAACAAATTAATTTTTTTTTTTCATAATCTTTCAATTATTTTTTGTTATCGCAAAAAAAGTACAAAGAAATAAGTAATTCTTTGCATGATTCGTTTATGTGTACGGGGAAACGAAAGCTCGTGTTTTAAAAATAAAATACAATAAAACTTTCAGAATCCGATGGCTGATAAATTATTATGCACTCGTGAAAAAGCGAGAAATAGAAACGGATTTTTTGTGTTTTAACGTGTTTTACTCCGAGGCGAAAGCTCATGCCTCGAAATAACGAAAAGCTTTTAAATCTTCGAATTATTATTCACCGATGAAAAAGTAAATAACACTGATTTTTCGGGATTCGCGTATGCAAGGGAAAGCGAGGCCTGCATTCGCAAAATATACAGATACTTATTTTATAATCTTTCAATTTTTCATTTAATTCGTGAAAAAGTAACACGATAAAAAGGATTTTAGCGTTTTTGCGTGATGTACGCAAATTTATTATTTGTTGGTACAAAAAAGAGGGGAAAAAAAAATTGATTTTTTTTTCCTGTTCTCGCGTAAATACAGCAAGGGAAGGCGAAAGCTTGCGCTCGGAAAATACAATTTTCGCGTCGTTACCGTTATAACTGTAACGGGAGGCTAATGCACGTCTGTGTGCACATTTAGAAATTCCACCGGCGTGGATAGCGGCGTGCCACATGCATGAACGCGTGATAATCGACGTTGATGTTGGCCCGGGAGTCCTCTTCTTCCCTGGGAGCCCTTCAACGTTGTCGAGGCTGGTCCGAGGTTTTCGTACGTCCTGTTGACTTAGGAGGGACTAAACATACACGAGTCGTACAGTCGACGCTCTCGTTTGTTCACTCCTCGCGGTTTCTCTCCCCATTTCGTCAACTCTCCATATATACACGCTCCAAATTTCGTTTTCATCCTTTTCACGCACTATTTCGATCTCATGCGCGATATATATTTATTCCCAGCTATATTCTTTGTCCATCAAATCGATTTTATTCAAGAATTTGATTTCTAAATATGTAGGCCAATTTTTCTGAATAGTTTAAATATTCTTTAATCATAATCATATTTTTAAAATTTTCACTTTTTATTTTATATCATTAATTTTGCTCATTTTTTATATTTGCGAGCAACAACGCGGCCGGTTTTTCCTTTTTTCATATGTTTGAATTGATATATTGCGATTCTTCTAGGCGCATATTTCATATGCGCCTCCTATAATACGCTCTATTCCGATGAATTTATTATAAAGCTTCATGTCTCTTTTAAAATAGGATATTTTATCGCAAAATATCCTGTAGATAACAAAAATGTTATTTATAGGGGGCGAAATTTAAGAAAACTGACTTTTCGATCAGTTTTTTCAATTTTTCAATATAAATTCTTGGATTTCACCACGAATAATTATCATTTTCGTTATCTACGGGAAATTTCCGATTGAATAGGCTGTTAAAATCGAAAAAAAAAGATTTCAAAAAATTTGGTGAGTCACACTGGGTCTCGAGGACTCATGAAAATTTCTACTAGCGATATCTTTTCTTTCTCTTGGCCAAATCAACTTTATTATGGGTGATTTTAAAAGATTTTTGCAAAACGAAGCGAATGGCGAAAGAATCACGTTAATTCATCAATTTTTTAAAAAGTTATCACACTTTAAAGATTTTTG
>JAPYYW010000443.1:0-85763 GCA_030522545.1 Cremastinae sp. A BG-2022a | reverse complement strand
TTTAAGAGCCTATTCGATCGGAAATTTCCTGTAGATAACGAAAATGTTAATTATTCGGAGCGCAATCCCAGAATTCATTCTAAACAATCCAAAAAAACCCGATTTTGGATAAGTGTTCTTATTGCCGCAAGGGCGCGAAGCGCCCGAGCCACTATAATCTGCTAGTATATTATAAGGATATGAAACATGTTCGATGTGTAACTTAGCCAACTGCATGTTCCGAATAATTATTATATTATGGAGTGATTGATTTTCCATTCAAACCGAACATACACATACAAAATATACATACGAAAACGTGTACAGTCTAAAGTGTAATTAATTATACATTTCAATGCAAGTTACGTAAAAAAAAGTATGTAATTAAAATGGAAAATAGTGATAAAATTCGAGATTGTAGGACAGGATCTTTACAAAATCGATTTCTATACATATAAATTTGAACGGTGTATCGTATCTAAAAATCCGATTAATTTCGAGAGGTCGAATATTCATGCATGACGATGTCTATTCATGGTAAAATATGCAACGACTGTAATTTCATTCTCGGCGCGTTGTACTCGCCGTGAATGAGAGAATCAGGGAGGCTGAGCTAAACCGATAAATAGTCCCGTAAGTGCTTACAACGGACTCCTTTTACCGTCGAATTATTGGATACATTACTGTATATATCTATATACGCGTACATTTCCTATACGTACATGGTGTCTCAGAAATAGAACCGAAAACTTTGCAGAGATTTTACCTCGAAGATATTTTTATACACTTTTACATTCTGTGCAATATTTTTTGCTAGCAATTTAGGACGAAGCTTCTTAAATCTCATATTATATCATTTCTCGTTGGTCGATTTTTTAAAATTGATAATTAAAGCGAAAGAAGATGAAAAGGTTGACAAGAAATGAAACGAAATGTTCAAAATTTTTAGTGGCACAGAATTTGTGGCTCTAAAAAATTTTAAATACGAGACACCTTGTATATTTCACTTCTTTACGCACTCTAGAATACGTATATGATGCGAGAATAGTATATTTTCTGAAAATTCAATGGAGTATCGGCTGAAGCGAGAGAGAATGAGAATGAAAGCTCTTTTCCCCCGACCTTACTCGCTTTATATCCGGTTCTCAAACATTGCCAACAATGTTTATCAGATACTCAATAATTCAGCTCCCATACTGCCAACAAAGAAGATCGGAAATACTCGCTGCAGCCGTGTACGTATACGATTCATAAATGTGAAATATCGTAAGCACCTTGTATCCGCTTATAAAATAAATTCGGAACGAATATTTCGGAGAATAATCGAAACTTATCATATTCTGTTTCATAACAATTGATGATTCAAGATTCATATTCTTAATTTTTTTTTCTACTTAATTTTTAAATATTACATTACATATTGTAATCACAGATAAAAAGTATTTTTAAAATCAGGGACGGTCGATCGGATGAGAGTACGCTCGGCAAAAAGTAAAAATTTTTGCATTGAAAAGTACGGAATTAGTGCAAATATTCCTCAGTGTACATGGAGCTCTCTCCGGGGATGTTTTATTTATTCGTCGACGCGTATATTTCGGATTATACATTTTATTAGCAATGTATGTACTGTATCGTTGCAATCTGGACAGTCGAACGCCAAACAATGCGCGCGAGCGCGCTTTTAATTCGGCTGTTTAATTAATTGCAAAAGTGGGTTTATACCCGGGCGATATAAGCGTGTAAACAATTCGCTGAAGTTGAAAACGCCCGAATGGAAGTTCGTGAGAATCGAGAGCGAAACAATGCAAACAAAAGGATGTCGCGAGAATAAAATTGCATTAAGCAAATTTATCGGTTAGACGGGAGGGTGGAGGAAGAGCATTGATTCGACTCGTATCAAAATTCACACGCTCTTACATATCATATATATACCCCGATTTAATAATTTGTCAATTTTTTATTTATCTCGGTTTCAAGCTTCCCAATCGTTCGGAGTGTTTCGATATTTTGAATTTCAACTTACTCTAGAAATGTCAAATTGACCTAATTGGTTATAGCATCTCTCGGAATATCATCAAGTGCCGAACAGATAGGTCATGAGTTCAAATCTGCCGATAGGTAGATTAACTGCTCTTCTCAAGATAATTTTATTCAAAAAATATTAGAAATGTGTAAGAAGTACTAGTAGAATAGAGAAACTAAATTTCGAAAAGAAATTTGCTTTTGGTTAATGCACTATTTGCATTTTGCAAAATGGACTTTTAAAATTTTTTTAATATAAAATTTTCAAAGTTGGACTTTTTTCATAGTTTATACTTCTCAAATATGTATTGGAAATTGATCTTCCGAAAGTGCAATTATTATTTTATATTGCGCTTATAAAAAATAAAATTTGATAAACTTTAGCTTCTTTTACAATAATATGATATTATTTTTTATGTCATAATCAGTCAAAAATAGAAAAAAACAAGTTGTTTATGTTCTTCGAGCTACCGTATCAAGTCGTTGATAAAATTTGATTTTTCTTTTTCTCTCATAAATATTTTATAAATTATAATCGTTTTTCATCAAGTTGATATTTCTGCGTAATTAGAAAATCAATAGAATGATTTATTTAATACCGGAATCTGCTTTTTTTTTAATTTCATCAATTCATTCCACTGAATATTGATCAGCACGTCTTCACTCGAAATTTTATGTGAGGTATTATAAAAATTTCAGAGCACATGAATTGATTTTGAACTAATTAATTAGTTCCTGCGATGAAATCTCTGAATAATATATATATGAATTCTTAAATATATACCTAAGTGTGTTAAAATATTGAAATTGGATATTAGTTAATTATTAAAACACTTTCTTAAATTTTTTAACATTCATATTTTAAACATATTGTAGAATTGAATTGAACTATAAAATTCAGAATTATTTAACATACTGCATTCATTCTACGTAGAAAAAATCGAATTGTTATATTCGCAAGATATAGAAGTTTCTCTTTTATATGTTAGTTTGATAAGAAGCATTTTACTTTTTCTGGAAACCAAATTATAAGATCCTGATGGATTAAAAAACATTTTTAGCTCTAAAATAATTAATTTTTAATTTGTCTTTCTTTCAGTTTAGTTATTGATAAATTTGTAGTTGTATCTTAGTTGTCAGATAATCAGTTTTATCATATATAATTTTAATTTTTTTTAGTTTATTTCGGTACCGTTGGTGAAAATAAATGAAGTTTTACATGTTAAAAGTATAGAGAGTCGAAATTTATTAAGAACGTGATGAAAATTTGAAAGAACGTTCTTTGCCACTAAACAAATTTATATAAATTCAGAAAAAAAATCGTCTACATTGTTTTTGAGTAATCAAGCGTTGAAGTTACATTCTTATATACACGGAAAGTATATATAGCTATATTATCTAAAAAATGATATTTCATGGTTCAATTGTTTGGAAAATAATTAGACGAAAATTTTTATTATTTCGTTATGTGTATCGAAAACCCTTAAGTCATCAAGTGTTTAGTTGTAACATAACTGTCACATGATCGGTTTTATCATAGTTATATAATGGAATTTGTTTTAATTTTTCAAATTTTATTTATTAAATGTAGTTGTTACTGGTTACATGATAAATTTTATCATACTTGTCATCTATTTATTTATATAAATTTATTTAAAGTTTAGTTTAGACCATTGCGATTTTTTAATTTTAGTATTATCGGCGCGCGATGAGTAAATCGTGAAAAATGAATTTGCGCGAAAAACAGGAAATTCCGAGGAAACGAATTGGTGCGGAGAAACAAATTGTTTCTCTGGGTGAACGCGAAAAAATTGAGACGTGCTTTAAGGGCCGGGAAGAGCCGAGGAGATCCAATAATTTCGATGTCGACATTCGAGCAACAAAATTCTTCCATAAAGGCGAGCGCCGAGCGAGTCTCGTACACGCGCGCGAAAATACATTTTCCCGTGTTATTTTCTCGCCCTCTCTTTCCACCGGAGCACGTATCTTTAAGCGATAAAAGGAGGAAACGCGCGCGGAAACTGTGACTTTCGGCGAGAGGGGAAAGAGAGACGGCGAACGTGAGAATAGAGACGCGCGCGCCGGTGAGAAATAAAGAGACAGCGCACCGCGAGTCGTGAAGCGAGAGACGAGGACGCCGCGATCTGAGGCAAAAGCGCGGCCAGGCCGAGAGATCGAATGGAGTCAGACGTACATTCGTGGACACAGAAATGCATTATTCAGTGTTGGAGGACGCTTTTCTCTCAATTTTCCGTACAGTTATACGCAGCCGGGAGCCCACGAGAGCGAGCGAGTGCATTTGCATTACTTCCAGAAGATTAAACTTGCATATACGATTGAGAACGTTCTCTCTTCTCCCCCCCTCCCCCTCCCTCCCTCCCTACTTTCCGTGTGTATATATACTTTCATGACTTACATTGAAATACATATCTCTTTCTCTCTGCTCGCGATATCCCCCGTACAGTGTGTCGTGCGTCTGTCTCGTGACGCGTATAGCTTTTCGAGAAGACGAGTTATTTTACCTCTCGACATACTATATATATATATACTCTGTGTGTACGACACGCGACTTGATTTCGGACAATGCTTCACGAAACCAGTTCGAGCTTATTCGTCGTGCAACATCGCCCTCCAACTTTTATCTATTTATTTCCATCTTTTTATTTGTCTCTCTGTTCGACCTCTCATTTTTTTTATCTCTCTCTCCGCTTCTCCATTTTTTTTTCTCCCTTCTTTTCCTCTTCTCTTTGGCAAGATCGTACATTTAGGATTATGACATTCGAACCCTCGACTTTCTCGTCATGACTCGGTGACTCTCACCCTTCCGCGAAGGGGAGGACAAATTTCAATTTTATTAGTCTTCTCCTCTCGCCATCCGGGAGTGACGAACGCCGTTTTTCTCCTCGTCCGTTCTCTCCTGATTTTTTTTCGCGAGTCGCTCGCTCTTCGTCAGAAAATGGGTGTACTATACATATATATCGGTGTTTGTCGTCACGCGTGAGAGATCGACGAAAAAAACGTTTCGATCCGGTCGATGAAAAAAAAAATATCACCCTGCTGCCTACTTTTTTTATTCGCATCGTAATTCGGGGTTAACGAGCTTTCCGCTTCTCCATTATTTTTTGCCTGTTCACCAAGCGTGACGATTCTTTTGTTTCCAATGCGATTTTCAGACACGCCATATAATTCGCTGGAAAATTGACTGTGATGTTTTCGTCGCTATTGTTCGCGAACCATTTACGCCATTTAAGTGACACGCTCTTCAATATTTTTACAACGTTTTTTAAATGAAAAAATTGGTAATTTTTTTTTCAGTATATCATTCACAAAGGGAAATTGACGATACGGTTCACTCAATTTTGAACATATGATGCATACATATAGAAGTACTATTTCATTTTTTAGTGACACTTTTTTAGACGTATTTGTTAACTTTTTCAAAAACACAAGTCAAAATGTGTACGAAAATATATGTATAGTTGGAAAAGAGTAAACGAAAAAGAATGAAAAGCATCAGCGAGAGAAATAATTGAGAAAAAGTTAAAAATATCATTTTTTCATTTCATATTTTTTTAAATAAAAAATGAACTTTTCGATTTTTCATAGTAATTTTCTTGCATAGTAATTTTTTTGAAATATATTTCTCATGATGCATCTATAAAAAAATTCCTGCTCCATCGGGTATTGAATTTATTATAAGTGCTATGAATAATTTCACATTGATTTTATTTCAAAAATATATAAAGAATCCAAATTAAATTTCAAATTGTAATAAGATTTTAGTATCTCAATTATAAAAAATTTATAACCCTGCAGATATTCTGAAAAAATTTCTTCAAAAATGAAGGGTTATTTTGGCTGGCTCTCAGATAAAGTCGACAAATTTTCAGAAAATTTTTTAAGGAACAAAAGCTGATTAACCCAGTTACATACATATATTCTCCCGAAAAATATGGATATGAGACGTATGAAATATGGATAGTAAATTTTTATTAAAGAAAATGATACCGACAAGGTTTTTTTTAACAACTTTATGGAGTTAACGTCGGTAAATAATTTGAGAACTTTGATTTGTCACATGACGAGATTCGTCATGCGGGAGGACGTGACACGTTGAACGAGGAATTTTTTGGCTCGTCTCGTGAATAGAGAGACTCGAACGGAATGACATGAGGGTCTCTGATTAACACCATCCGATTCTTCCTCTCGCGCATCTCAGAAGTTAATTAGATTATAAAAAAAGTCTGGAGGACGACTATAATTCGAGAGATTGAATAAGATATATCGTGAGAAACGAGCTATAAACATGGCGACTTTTGCTGCTCGATATACAAATTAATAATTTTTCCTCTCGACGAAAGAAAGAAGAAATTATTCTTTCTTTGCTTATTCGAAAGAATTTTATAGTCGATGTGGGAATAAAATTTTCACGCATTCCCCGGACGAGAGTAGAGCCGACCTGACAGGAGACAGAAATGTTAAAGGGGGGAAAGGGGTTAAATTCTCGTTATAACGACATCGAACTCGCCCTTCGACTTTGGCCCTCGTTAAACGTCCGGTAAGGCACACATCCGGAATTTTTTTTTTCCTTTCGCCCCGTTTCTCCGCGAGCGCGTACGAGCCGACGAGGGAGATTTACTGACGTCCTGACATCATTATTCTCGATTTAAGAAACCCGAAGCTTCCGGAGCAGGCTCCGAAAAAAAAATTGATAGTGACCTCACGGAAGCTGTCACTCTCGGGTAAGCTCAAAAAAGTCATCTCGGATCCTCTCCTCGAATCCATTTTTTTCAACCCTTATCCAACTTTGGAGAAAAGAAGGCAAACGTGCCTCTTATCTCGGTCACGCGGAGGGAGGGAAAAAGGAGCTCCGCGAAAGTGATTTCTCGCCGGTGACGCGCGCGGATAACGGACATGACGAATGGACTTTCGAACGGAATTGAATGCAAAATTTCAGGACCCGGAGGGAAAATCCTTCCTGACAAATTCTTCTCCCGATCGCTAAATCGAGCTTAAAAATTCTCACAACATTTTTCTCGGTACGCGCCCGTTTTTTGACTATTCCACTATCCAGATGAGAATTCGAGGCAAAAGAGAGAAAGCGAGAGAGGGAGAAAAAAAAGCAAGAAAAAACAATAAAAAGTCCAGCTTTCAAATCAACGGGGCAAAGTTTTGACCGGTTCGGACTTTTTCTCGGAGGAAACGAAAGAAAAATAATAATGTATGTGTTTGCGCTGCCGTGATCGATGTGGATTGAGAAAAGATATTTTCATACGTGAATAACGTATACAAGCTTTATTGAAAGGAAGTTTTTCATTCGCGATCCCGAGTACCGAGGGACTCGGAAAAGCCCGGAAAACTCTTGAACCTTTTTCTCCCTTATATATCTCTACTCTTCTCTTTCTCTCTCTCTCTCTCTCTCTCTGGCTCGATGAGTTTCTCGTTCGCGAGCGCGGGGCCAAAAACTTTTCGTCTCGGAAAACGAATTCGCGCACTCGCTCGGAAAAGTATCCCTTCCATTATCGCATATTGATATGTAACGAGATTTTTATATGCATTCCCGTTATACACCTTTCCCAGTTTGCATCTCTGCAAACGAATTTCGCCAAAGATTCCATATCCCCGGGTCTGCAGGAAAAAAATTCCATTTTTTTTTATACTCCACTTTTCCGTGCTCAATTTTGTTCAGGGCGCGCTGCTCCAAGACCCTTGGAAAGAGAAAGCCTCTCGAGTGTGTGTGTGTCTTCATCGGCGAAGTGGAACGTATTTCGAGAATCGAGAAAATAAACATATCAACTGGCGGCGGGGGAGAGCATAAATCTGGAGGAAGTTTAAAAATTTTTACGCTCTTTTGTCGCGCGAGGGGAGAGAGGATCGACGTGTGTAAAAGAAAAGGAAAGAGAAAAAAAAAGGGACGGCTATGAATCAAGCCCTCGTTGTTTTGTTCCCCCGGTGTCGCGCGATCTTCCGCGTGTGCGTTTTTCACGCTTTGCCCGTTGAAAACTCGCCCGACACCGCTGGCGATCGTATCGAAGCATTCTGTTACATTTTCCTCCTCATCCCTTACTGCGCCGCGGTGAACCTTATATTCGAGGGGGTTGCTTTTCGGCTTTTAGGAATAAAGCTCGTGCGAGGAGAGCGAGATGGAGGGCTAAAAGGGCCTCTGGGCCGATGCCACCGCGAGAATCCCGAGGAGTCGAAGCGAGAGATCGAGGAAGGCTTGCCGAGATTTATCGATTCACCGAAACCTTCACCGGCTTTCCTTTCTCACTGCTGTTTGCATTGTATCCCCGCGCCCGCGGCGATTTTACTCTTTTCGGGGCGTCGAGATCATCTCCCCGAGATATTCACACTTTTCTCTCTGTACTGCGGAGACGAAGAGGAAAAATTATGAATACGGAGAGAAAAATAATTTTTCAAGAAACTTGAAAATATATATGCACTTTTTGCTTCTTTCGAAGCGTCATTTTACTCATCGCTTAGTCACATCAAGGGTGTCTGTCAAAAATGTTAGTTTTAATATAGAAATATCGAAGTTATGTATTTGCGATTGGTAATTCGATTTTCAACCCTGAGCACGCGAGAATATTATTCCATTTGTCTTTATTTTCAAAAATTAATTGTTTTGTTCAAAAGCTAGTCTTTAAAAAATATTTTATTATATTCATCAATATAAAGATTAAAAAATTGTAGGCCAAAGAACTTGAAGTTATTCCTTTTGCACTGACTATAATGATAAATATATAAAAGGATAAAATGTGACTTGAGTAAAATAAAATAAATAATCTAACAACTTAATATTTAAAAATTAAAAATTAATTTTAGCATTCTCTATATTTAAAAGTATAGCAGAGGCTTTTAAAGAATTGTATAATCATAT
Source organism: Cremastinae sp. A BG-2022a (assembly GCA_030522545.1). Classification (NCBI taxonomy): domain Eukaryota; kingdom Metazoa; phylum Arthropoda; class Insecta; order Hymenoptera; family Ichneumonidae; species Cremastinae sp. A BG-2022a. The sequence continues at coordinate 76,882 of JAPYYW010000443.1, read as the reverse complement.
TCGATTGATGGACTTGAAAGCCGTTCACATTCGTCGATCTAAAAGTAGGTCTTCTCCTTTGTCACGATTATTATACATATATTCTACTCGCAAAATGGACAGTAATAAAAATTTCAAGAACCTCGAACATGATATTTCGCACGTGGTTATATCTGTCAATCATCTCACTTTACTTTTGGCTGCATTATTAATAGGATGACTACTGCACCGTAATATTTATTATTTAATTGATAAAATGGAGAGAAATGATAAAATTGCAAAATCTTTACATATGTATGTATATGGCACTTTATACGTGGTGTATTTTCGAACCTGTCATTTCCACTTTTGGCTGCATTAATAATGCCACTTTTGTTAATCGATTTGCTGCACCGTGATATAATTATTATTTCATTTGAAAAGTGGCAACGAAATGAAAACTTCAAGAATCTAAAAAAAATAGCACTGTTCATAAATATATATTTTGAGCCTTCTTCGAGTCTTCGTATTTTCAATTACGTTTGATGAGGTAGCGACGTGATGAGTTGATCCAAAAAAAGTATCTTGCATTCCTGAGATTATTACTCCATTTATTGGAAAGTGGTAAAAATAAAAATGTCAAAATCCTCGTATATTTGTCAAGTTGTCATTTTGTTTTGGATTGCATTGAAAAGATGGAGACGTTCGTCGATCCAAATAGGTCTTTTGCATCGCAACGGTTATTACTCCATTCGCAAAGTGGAGAGTGAAGTCAGTTGAAAAGAGCGAGAGAGAGAGAGATGCGAAGAAAAATGTTTTCGGCTGACTTGGTTGGAGCTAACGGTGCAGCCGGGCGTGAAGAGACGCCAGTGACGGGGCCTCGCGCTCCAGGGAATTTCAAATCTGACGTTTCTGAAACTCCCCGAAGACTTGCGCCCTTGTGGCTCGCAACGATTGGATACAAATGTCGGAGCGTGTTTCTATTATTCGAGCTCTGTGAATAAATGACTGAGAAGCGACGCATTTGAGGCACAAAGGGGACGATTATCGTGATCCGGACAATAAAGACTACGAGCACAAATCGTGGTGATAATCGTACCGGAAATACACGAGATTCGTTCTTTTAAATCTTCCTCTTCGTTCTCAGCTCTCTCTCTCTCTCTTTTTCCCTTGAATGTTTGCCCTAATGCTTCTCCCTTTTCCGTCTTTCTCTCTTTCTCTTTCTTGCGATCGAATAATTTACAGTTTTCGTTGGTTTGTAGCTCGTGTACACACGTTATTAGACTCCTCCCATCCCGGCTCCGCACCGACACTGGGTCGATCAGTCAAGCTGCGTTACGACGCGTGTCGAAACCGACGATGTTGACGAGGTCAAAGATCTCGCCTCTCGATCACGGTACTCCCGCCATGGATCAGCTGCTGCGTTCGACCTTTTAACATATTGCTTGCAAAACATAAAAAATCTTCTCTCCGTTTTCCTCTCTACCCTCTTTTCCACTTTTTTTTTCTTTCTATACACACTATACGCACGTATATTCTATTTTTTCCCCATTTTTCATCAACTTACGAGTTTCAAATTTTTTACAAAAAAAAAATATGGGTAAAATTTGGGAAAGAGTCTGGGAAACATTTTTATACCCGTCGGACTTCCGGAGTGTCGCAAATATAAAAAGTAAAAGTTGATGATATAAAAGATAAAAGAGTGTGCAGATGGAAAAAGAGTGAATTGATCGGGGAATGGAGAAAAGTTAGGTGCCATTTATTTTCTTTGTTTCGGTGCGATCTTTAATTCGGATGAGATTTTTCGAAGAGCTCCCGGGTGAGAGAAAGAATGACGTAATGTTGTGAGTCACGGGGTGCACTTACGAGTTACGAGGGCGGCGTAACCAACGGAAATAGAGATTAGAAAAGTCAGCGCGGTACGTCGTGTTGTGTGTGGCACGGGGGTGAGAGAGATGGAAGAAAAAGCATCCCCAATCTCGGCAATCCACCCTCTTGTCCATATAGTTTTTCCCGGATCTGTTTTCCCTTCCGACGATCTTGCACTGTTCCCGTTTTTTCTCTCACCCCCGTGTCTCGTTCCCGCACGCTTTTGTTTGAGTTATGCACCGCATCATGATCGACAGTTGTGGGAACGAGAGGATGCTCCGCGCCACGCCAAATGTCACTTCGGACGGAAATCTCACACGTCCTGCCTATAGAGAAAAAAAAACGAAAATTATACACGAGTTCCCGTGCCACAAACATTTGATGGATTAAAAACCGCGATTGTTTACTGGAAATTGCCCGCTGAATATGAAAAAAAAATTTGTTTGAATACAATTGCTTCACGACCGTCCAGATTCTTTTCAGAAATATAAAAAATTTCCGGGGTTGGTTTGATATTTTTTTTACCGATATTAAAATTTCAAAAAATTTATTTTTTTCAATACTGTGCTGCTCTCAATAGGGCCGCTTCCCTCACTCATTTGATGGATTAAAAACGGTAATCCGTTCACTGGAAATTGCCTGCTGAGTATGAAAAAAAATTCGTCTGAATATAATTGCTTCACGACCGTCCAGATTCTTTTCAAAAATATAAAACAATCCTAGGGTTGGTTTTATATTTTTTAACCGATATTAAAATTTCAAAAAATTTATTAACATTTTTTTCAATACTGTGCTGCTCTCAATAGGGCCGCTTCCTTCATAGAAAAATTGAAAAAAAAAACTGATTCAAAAATGAGTTTTTTGGCTTGTTCAATATTCATGAATTATTATTAGCGGATTACGCCTCGAATAATTAGCATTTTTTTATCTACGGGAAATTTCCGATCGAGTATAAGCTCTTAAAATAAAAAAAAAACAAAAATTTTTATGAATTTTTGAAGGGGTTACATTGGATCTCGTATATAGATCCATGAAAACTTTAATTTGATATATCTATCATTTGTCTTGATGAAATTAATTTTATTGAGGGTGATCCTTAAAATTTTTTGCAAAACGAATCGAATGATATTACATTATTATATCAATTATTTTAAAAGTTATCACGCCTCGAAGATTTTTGAAAAATACCCTTCAAAAATTCTCAAAATTTTTTGAATTTTTTTTCAATTTTAAGAGCCCCTATATTCGATCAAACATTTTCAATACATACAATAATGTATGTTAAAAAATTCAATAAAACATTGATTCAAAATTCAGTTTTTTGGCTTTTTTCAATATGAATTTAATATAACATTAACAAATTTTTGAAAAAAAATCTCTATTAAAGAGGTTTTCTCTATTGTCAAATTGGCAGTCGCTCGTAATGAGTACAGAATAAAAGTTCAATAATATTTGCGAGTTCAGTGGCCATATACACTGAACGTAAAATATGGTTTGACCAAATATATTGTTGTTTTTATATAATTTGAAGAGCACTGAAGGAGACGATAGTATTTTACCGATGGAATTGAGTAGACTCGCGTACACGAGCGCGAAAGTTATTTATCGGGGAACATCCGGTTAAAATTCTTCGTGCAGCGCGTTTGTGCGAGCGTTTTATAAAACCGCGCCAATGCCAGACTATTCCGACCGGGAATCGCGCATAAACGTTTATGAATATACATATATCTATCCGCGAATATAATATAATATATAAAACGAACTCGATTCACCGCAAAGCGTGACTCCGAGCGGAGTGGATTTTCGATTTATTATATTGGAGGGCTCGCAGCATTTTACCTTTTCGCCCTTCTTTTTTTTATCAGATATTGTATTATCGATGTGGCGGTTTCCGGGGAAAGTGGAAAAAGCCAATTTTCCGATTCTCTCTTAATCGGCAAGATATACCATTTCCCTCATCCTTTTTACCCGCTCTGTCTCTAGTTTTCGATGAGAAGTGTCACGGATCTTTTACCCGTTTTATTGTGAAAATTTTTCCTCCTCGCCGCGCTGTAACTCCGCTGCCGGTGACGCGCATCGAAATAAATTCCCTACACAAATTTGCTTCTTTGTCATCCTCTTACTCATTTTTTTTTCTATTGGACGAGGGTTCATTATAATTCCATTATTTACCGATATCGACTTTTCTTTCGTGTGTTTGCGTATACCAGAATTAATGAATTTAAAGAGCAGATAAGTGAAAATTGAAAAATATTGCCGATAAAAAGTTGAAAAGGCTCTTGACGTGTATTGTGTAATTTGGGGAAAACGGGTCGGCCGATATGACCCCGAAATAGCAAATCCTGTTGTCGATTTGAAAGTTTTTCGCCCTCTTGGACGTCTCGTTTTTCGCGAGCTTACGGAAATCTTAAGTAGATAAAGGATATACAGGACGGGCAGGGATGAAGGCTTTTGTTCGCTCGGGGTTGAGCCACACGGGGAATTTTTCGTCTCGCAGGATCTCGCGTTACGAGAGAGCTCGCAAGAAACCGGATGAATGTCACTATCGTTTTACCAGCGATGAGGAGCCAGACATGAGACGCGCTCTCGTCCGCATTTTTTTCTCTCGCCTCGAACTCCCGGAAAAATTCCCCTCCAGTCTTTTGTTTCCATATTCCTCCGAGCCACACTCGACTCTTGCTGACGATAAAATCCTTCAAGGATCATCCTCCTTTTTCCAGCCTGGATATAACGATCAAACGAAGGGCAGAGAAGAGGAAAAAAATCATCCCCGAGTATCTCATTTCCTTTCAAGGATTTCGTAATCATCCTTATTCTCTTCGCTGTATATTATATACATTTTTTCGTCGTTGTACCTTTTCTTCGACCTCGACGAAAAGTCACTCTTTGGATCACCGAGCCCCAATCACCGCGAATTTTCTCCATCACTGCCGTCTTTATTTCAATTTTTTCCTTCTTACTCGCCCACAATATTTTTTCTTCGATCAAATTCTGAGTGCTGAAACAAAAAAAAACACAAAATACCTTTTTTTTACAAATTTCTATATATAACGAACAATTATGATAATTAGAAAAATAAGAAGAACGAAAAGAGAGGAATAAAATGGATAGGGTAAAAAAGAAGAATGCAAAAAGTGAAGTCTCGCAGGATGAGCGTTGACAAGTAAATAAATCGTGTTTGTCTCCGGTGTGGAATTAATTTGGATAAAATTACTTCGTTTCCGTTCCCCGGAGAGTGGTGCGGTTAATTTTTCATATATTCAGGAGACGGAAGATAGCGAAATAAAGGAAGAAGAGGGAAAACAAAAGAAATGGGAATGCGAAAACGAAGAAAAGTCGAGCTATTTTAATAAATGAAAAGAGAGTGTGTGTGTCTCTTATTGTTCGGCGTGGCGCGAAAGATTGCGATACGTACGTTTCTACATTGTGTGTTTCCCATTTTCTTTACTCGCCGATGTAACTTTCGTCCTAACGATTAGCCACTTTATACTTTTAGCCCCCGCCATACCTTGTTTAACTCCGCGTGTATCTCTTTTTTCTTTAATTTTTTTTTTGTGGGAAATGTCTCTTTTTTTTCCTTTCCTCGGAAATTTCGTATCGCGCCGTTTTATCACTCTCGCACGAAGAGCTCGTGCATTACAGCCAAGAATTTAATGTACACACACACACATACACGTAAGCGTTATACGAGTGTATAAAATCACGTGATCTCGCAGCGATTCCTGTGGAAAGCTCCCTGCGCGGACGTTGCAATCAGGAAGGATCTGACGGCATCTGGCCTCGGAGGAAATTCAATTTCTATGACTATAACGCTCTTTTCTCATCCCCTCCATTTTTATCTTTTTTTTCCACGAGCTGCGCGTCCCTCTCTCTCTCTCTCGCGTTCTTTTTCTCTCTTTTTCTCGTCCCCGCAGCATCTCGAAACGAGCGCTAATTTCTCTTTTTGTAACTCGATAAAAATCGACCGGGGAGTGAGGAAGAAAACGAGGAGAAAAAAAAATGCTCGCCTTGTTTCAGGAGCAATCAACCCCCGTGACAACAAAAACATCCCCCAAAATCTCTTCACCCCATGCTAAATGCAATTCTTCCCGCTTTTTTTCCCTTACCCGCGATTGGACGATTGGGGGCTCGATTATTTCCTCCGGGCTCGATAATTCGTCATTAGGAAAATTAAAAAAATAAATAAACAAATTGATGGCTTTATCGAATAAAAATGAATTAGATCTCCTGTACATTTTCATATATTTTTCAAATAATACGTTTTTTTTCGCGACTGGTAAATATTTTGCTGGGCATTATCTTGGAAGTATGCGGTTGAAAAAATTCATTTTAATATTCGCGGTTTGCTGACGATAACCGCTATCTCCCGCTCGATACATTATAAAGTATATAACTGCGCGGCGGTTCAATTTTCCAGTGGCTCGAGAGAGCTCTCGCGCGCGCGCTTGTCTCCCTGCACACATTTTTCTCCGTTTTTTTTTCTTTTTTTTTTTATTCGCCCTCGGGGTAAACAGTCTTGTGTGCACGGTGCGGTCTCTCCCTGAGGGTCCAAGCTTCGGGGAGGGATGAACGCATCGCAATACACGGAGGAAGCTCGTTCGCGAGCATTCGAGTTTGCAGCCGAGGATAGAAGAGAAAATGAGAAAATTCTTTCTTCTCTTTTCTCGCTTCATTCACTCTCTCTCTCTCTGTTTTTCTTTGAGCGAAAGAAACAGAGAGAGAGAGAGAGAGAGAGAGAGAGAGAGAGAGAAATATATATATATAAGTACGCGAGAAAGCGACGAGAGAGATCACAAGACACTGGGGAGCAGAAATTTGAAATGTTAAGGTTCGCCATCTCTTTAAGCTTTCGAGGCGAGATCCTTTTTCTTCGAGGGCGACCGCTCTCACGCGGAGAAAGAGAAGAGGAAATAAAGAAAGGAGTCGCGGGAATAAGGGGGAAGGAGTTTGCACGAGAAATCGTACTGACCGCTCGCCTGCTCGATGTCTTGAAATTCTCCGGGAACTCCGGCGGAGAATCAACCTTTTCGATATTCAGAAGCGAACGCCCATTGATACTCGATGAAAACCCCATTCGAATACTCATCGTTTTGCTCTCCATTTTCCACCTCTTTTTATTTTTTCTTCTTCTTCTTCTTCTTCTTCTCGTTCTTCGCATTTTCTCTCTGACGTCGATTTCGAACTTACTTGAGTTTTGCAACATTTAACTCCACCGTCCATTCGCAACTTTTCATCCTCTCCTCATTTTCTTCCCTCGCTTCGTTTTTTTTACTCCTCCTCGAATATTTTCTGGCCAGATTAGCCTCGTCCAAATGAGAAAATCCTCCGGACCGATCGAACAAACTTTCCTGCAAAATTTATCAAAGGAGCGTCAGAAATGGGCCACTTCCCTTGATATCTCTTCGAAACTGGTCGTTGCCTACCTAGTGTCCGCAAGAAACAGAATTCAAAAACTTTCTCTTCCACACGATTTCGATAATCATATATATGATAATTATTTTTAATCGTGGCTTATTTTATAAAAAATTGCCTGAATATCATGAAATTTTATAGAGTCATTATACAAAAACAACTTTGTTTGCAAAACTTTGTTGATATTCAAAATCTTTCAATATTATTTTTTATACAAAAAAAAATAGTTACGAAAAATATTTTTTATTGCAATTAAATAAGTCTCCATTCGATCGATAACTTTGTGTAAATAGTTCAGAAGAATAAAAATATAGAATTTAAACGATTGATAAAACAAAAAATTCAAAATAATATTATTACGGAAAGAACTTATGATTTTTTGGTTTTTCTTAAGTATTGTTGTTAAGGTAGTTCTAGTTCTATCAGTACAGTCAAAACAAAAGTTTTTATGTCATATTATCTCGATACCATGTGGTTTTTGAGTAAAAGTTTATTAAGAAAAGTTGTTGCTAATTATTTCAAAAACAGCACACTCAAAATTCAAGATCATCCAAGGTCACCTGTACTTGTTTATGTATGAAAATTAAAAAAATCATAATCTGAGGTTTTTTTAAACTAAATAAAGCTTCTTTCAAGTACCATAAACAGCTGTGCAAAATTTCAATAAATTCCACTACCCAAAAGTCAAGATATCAAGAGCTGAAGATCGCAATATTTAACACGTGCTCTTATGGGAGACTGCAGAAAATAGTGATTTTTGACATTAAATATCTCGAGTTCTACGTAGTGAAACCTCTTTAAATTTAATATAAAATTGCATATTGAAAGAAGGTTTTTGCAAATTTTTAACAAAATCCTAAGAAAAGGATTTTTTGATAGAACTACCTTAAAAAGAAAATTGTAGTTTTTTTATAAAAAGCTTTTTAATAAAAATGTAGCAATAATGATTGAAAGTAAATGAAGAATCGATATTATTGGGACACGACGTATGTGCAAGAGCGTTTTGCGCGCGTCGATGGTGGAAACTAGAGAGAGCGAAGAGAGCTATAACCATCGACGTGGCAATTCCCGAGTGCTTTGGCCATTCCTCAGCCCATCGGACTGATATTTTTTTCCCATATACGCGCGCAGACGGATGAATCGCGTTTAGCCAGACGGCCATTATGCGAGGATGAGGCGAGCTCGGGGGCACGTGTAGATTGCTGAACAACCGAACAGAAACGTACCGAAAACCAAAGTTCCGCCCTTCATCGACCGAAAACTAAATTCAGCGGGTATCCGCCTGATGGTAAGGACTGTACATTTTCCGTATTTTATACGTAAATGCATCGTCGAAACCTCTTTTTTGGAGTGCAGGCTGCGTCGGAAGGCTTGCTACGTCGGCGAGACTCGTAAAATCTCCCTCGCTTCCTCCGCTCGCTGCGCGCCCTCGAGCTTTTATAACGAAATACAGAAAAATACGATGGCCGATAAATCGAGCCCTCTTCACGGTATCCTCGTCGAAAATATCCTTCCTGCGCGCGTCTGTATATTCACGTATGGACGCTACTTTTGCTCCAACTTTTCCCGGCACCGCGTGGACCAGTCGTTAGAGAGACGCCGATATTTTCCTCCCCCCGCATCGCCCCGGCCAGCGTCATTTTCACCGAGTAGTCACGTGTGTCCGTCAGACACTCTCCCATATTCGAAGTAATACGGCCGTACGTGCCAATACGTCTTATTTCGAAAAAAAGCTCTCGTGCATTATTCGATATTTCGCGCGCCACGTTTTATTCCAATTTCACCTGAAAAAAAAGGAATAATAATAAAAATGCAAATGGACATTTTTTTTCTCGACGTCGTCGTCGTCGTTGCTTTTTTATATTTTTATTTTCGTTTCTGTTTTCTTTATCGGACAGAATTGTGTCCCGTCGGCGCGTGTATCGAAGTCTGGACAGAAAGGGGGAGAAATCGAGCGAAACGATGCGTCAGATTTCTCGTAACGATATCGGCCCTTAACTCGGGGAAGGGGATGAAGTCTGAAAAATCAATTTGTCCTCGGCTTGACATCCTTTGAGACCACTCGCGATTCCTTTCTCCTTTTTCCTACCGCGCTCTCTCTCTCTTTTTCCTCTTTTTTGATGTCACCGAAGAAAGTTCTCTCGATTAAATGCACATTTTTCGAACTCCCTTTCGGCTGCTCTCGCTTCTTTTTTATCCCTAATGGCCGCCGTCGCGATTCAGCCCTGGGCCAACTTTCCCTCCGCTATCTCTGGACTAATGCCTTTGTCGTGTTTACTCTCGGCAAATCGCCCTTCCAGCATCAGAGTCGCGAATTCATGTCGAGGCAAAATCGGGCGATCCCCCTGCTTTTTTTACCCCCTTTTTCCATCTCATTCAATTTACAACTTTTCTCGAGCCGCGACATTTTTTCAATTTTTCGAAAGCACGCGAAACAAAATGTCAGTATATTATTTGTTTTTAATATCAAATAAAATTTCTCGTTTTATTAAATTTCACGCTTGTGCAATTTTTTACCGACATGAAAGCTGCAAATATCTTTAAAACGTATCTGCGAGTTATTATATTGCGAAGGGAAGGAAAATCCAGTATAAAAATAATTTAATCCACGTAGAGCGTCTCGAGAATAAATCCGTGGATTGCGTCGCGAATACTTGCTTTTTCGTATATTCGTACTCGTTGTTTTTTTTTTCGCGTTATGTCGAGAGGCGTTCGGGGGAGACGAAAAGGTCGAAGTCCCAGGGCGACCTCTTACACTCTTCGTGTGTACTCGAGTTCGCGATTTATATGATTTGCAACGTTCAATCGGAAGGTTCGAGCGCGTGTCCCGAGTGGAATATTCCATAGAAAAATCTCCGGTTATTCGCTCGAAATAAACTCCCGACAGAGTTCACTCCGGTGTCTCGTATCTGTCGTATATACACGTATTTTTTTTTTCATCTTCGATTCTCCTTATTCTTTTTATCGAAGGAGTGTGTGTTTACTCGTCGGGCACTCTGGTCTGTAATGGGGAAACATAAGATAAGTGAGAAAAAGACGAAAGGGACACCAACACGATGCGCCAAGAGAGAGAAAAAAAAGTAAAAGCGATGAAATTGTAGGCTGATGGTATATAGTATATAGGTGGCGAGGGAAAAGGAAGAAATTAGGGTGTAAACCGGCGATAGCGGAAAGAAAACTTTCCGCGGAGAACTTTTGTGTTCGATCGATCGATCGATCTTATTCTCCCCCGCGCGTTCGCTTTATAATCTCGGAAATAGATTCGAGGCTGCGTGTGAGGATCAAAGCGGATCGAGCGATAAGTCGCTTTGCGCACCCCCTATCGAAGTTTCGCACACGACACGTCGGAACTTTCGAGACGCGATTCTCCAGACGCACTCTCGGATTTCCCGTACAAAGCCGACGAGTAAGAAGAAAAATAGACTCGTGGAATAATATCGATAAATGTTGAAATTTTTTTTTTCTACTTGATCCCGTGCCAAGATATTCCGGCAGTGATTAATTTTGTTCTTGATGACTCGAGAATACGACGGAGGGTCGTTAAACTTTGGGGAATTGGGTCATCCTTCTTGGTTGTCTTTCGCTCCCGATTGTCGCGCTGATGAAGCGTATATCCCGTTGAGGATTCTCAATAAGCTGCAAGGTCGTAAAGTTTCGGTGGCCCGAGTTTCCCGCTCGACGAAGAGGCCGATGAGCTTCGTTGAGAATTCCGTAAAGGGCTCGGGGAAGGGTCGTTTAACTCTTCGATAGAGTGTGTCTAAGGCGGAACCTCCGCTGCTTCGCTGATACGGCAAAAAACAGTCAGCAAATAATTCGGTAAAATCGTCGCGTCTTTAGTTTTTTCCCTTTCTTCTCTCTCTCTCTCTCTCTCTCTCTCTCTCTTTCTCTCTCTCTCTCTTTTCAGTACAATAAATCGTTTCTATCTATCTGCTGTCTGTTCCGCTCTCTTCCTTTTTATTTCAAAGATTTTCCAGTATTGGGCGATTAAACTTCCAGAGAGTGAAAAAAGAGCGAAGGAGAAAAAAGAATCCATAAAGGCGAGCCACGGATTCTCCATGAAAATAATAAAAATCGTAAAAAAATGACACTAAAATGGTAAAAGCGGTATAAAATAAATCCGAGCATTTATTTTCACGAGAGATGATATCGAGGATGCGTTTTGGAGTGGAATTTGAAATTCTATCGCAGTAATAAGCGATCCGACGTAAAAATAAAAAAAGCTCCGAGATATATAAATGCACACATCGAAAAAAATAAAAATATAATTACTGTATAAATATTCGATGGAAAAAAAATGTTTTGGTATACATATATATTTTGAAAATGAAAAATCTATAAAGCGAAAGAATGCGAGTCAACGATGTGAGAGTTTCGTATCGAAAACAAAAAATTATATCCGATGCGTAAATTCAAAGCACTCTATATAGAAAATGAAAAAAAAACGCGCGGGCTTTGAAAATATGAAAATAAAGAGCGCGGAGGAAACGAAAAAACGCGATCGGCGAAAGATCGTAAGAACGAAAAAGTGAAACAAGCTTATGGAAATTGGCGAGAGAGGTCAGCCAAAAAGAGCGCATCGGGCGACGATTTGCGGTTGGGACGTAGGAAAAAAAAACAAGATTTGGCGAAAAATCCGATTCCGGATAGCGTATACCGTTTTTCGTGCCCTCTATCTCCAATTTTTTAATTCCCCGAAGTTGTGCGAGCGCCCTCCCCGTTGTTTCGGGTCTCTTTGAAACAGGCAAAACTGGCCATTTGGTCAACTCATTCAGTTTAACCGCGGGCCGGCCTGGATCACTGGGCCAGAAAGAGAGAATAAATCGAGGGGCGAGCGAGCGAGCGAGCGCCCACGAATTTTGAGGGAAAAAGCCACGTCCGCAACTCTCGGAATTTCTCTACTCGCCCACTCCGACGAGAGATGGCGCTCTCTTGCCGCGCGCTCCGAAAACTCATGAATTATTCCCCGACCGCGCGTTAATTAATTCTCACGGTTCGCACCACTCACTCACTCTCCGAGCGAGTACTCTCTCTCTCTTTCCCTCTCTAATAATATTCGCGCTCTTTATTTAGTCCGCACGCACTTTTGTTCATGCAAACATTGCGCATATGCGGCCCCGTACAGCGCGCGAGAATCGCGGACGCTTCGAATAACGCGCGTCTCATCATTCTCCAAACCACTGGACCCGTACGACCTTTCGCCACATCGATTTATATCGTTCGCTCGAGTTAACAACGCTTCGCGGATTCATCCTCCCCCGGTCAAGCTCATCTCATCGTCCCGCCCCGCGTTCATCGGCCTCGAACGACATTTCCCGCCGACTACTGATAAGCGTCTCACACACACGGACTCATCATTCATATTTTTAAATATTATTTTTTTTTTCGCATCTATATATCCGAGGGGTTCGTTATTTATTTCATGAAACCCTTTTGTACGCTTTTTATCTATATCTCGCGTTATTTTTATCTCTGCCATGCGAGACACATGATATGGTTAATTTCCCAATGTAAATTTCGTACAAAATTGATTTCGAATCCAGTACGGATTTCATTGGACTGTGAGCGCGAGTTCGTTTAAAAAATATATATATATATATATCGCGAAGAACGGAGACGACGGAAAATTGGCTGTTTTTCCATCCCTGCCGTAATTGAGACCGTGATTATATTATTGATTTTATCAACGAAATGGCTCATCGAACGTACAGCAGAGAGTAACAGAATCATTTTCGTTTCGAGTTTTTTGCATGTTGATGAAAAATTACCAATTCCCTCGCAACACATTTTTTTCTGCTATTATATAAAATCGTATTCTTTTTTTCGTTGTAAACTTTATTTAGTTTTCAATTAAATATGGAATCGCTTTGAAAAATTCGCTATTCACGAGTTTAATTGAAGAGGAAAAGAAAAATTGAAAATATTCGTTGATGCGCGAAACGCGAGGCAGATCGTCGTTGTACATTTTAAAGCCGCGGAGCTCGTTCGCGCGCAACGACGTCGATGTTGATTTACAATTTGCTTTCTCGTATAACCGTTGCTGGGCTTGAAACGTTTCATTCAAATCGAATTTCGACTCGTTTCGAAAATTTCGCGGCCGAGATCATTGGCGGTTTAGCGAATTGATTGCAGTCAAACATTAAACGTACGGCGAATCCGCCACTGAAAACAATAGCCGGTGATTATCATGATTGACCCGCTGCTTTCATTTTAAAATGCTCATTTATTGGCAAACGAACTCGCGCGCCTGTCAATTTACTTTTGCCCGGAACTCAAATCGAATTTGACATAAATTAGTTTGCTTATATTTTATTAATTATATACTTGCGATGTATAAATTTGTGATTATACACATCAATGAAATATACAATGGACAATAATTTACATTTGTATCGCTTGGTTGAATGTTATAGTGGCGAATAAGAGAAATGGCAAAAATAGAGCTAAATTCTCGGGAGTATACGAATAACGTTTATGTCGACGAGAACGAGGAACAATTTTGAGTCGAGAACAGAAGTGACAGAACGTAAAACGTTATCGAGATATCAACAAAATGAGTCTCTGATGTCGGTGATTTTCGGCTTGGAAATTTCAGAAAACATTTTGCAACATCCGCTCGTCCGTTCGGGGGCTATCGCGCCGGCAACGACGAGAGGGAAAAAGCGAGACACGCGGGTATTGTGTGGTATTTTCTCCCTGCAATTTCTGTATTCTCTCGTGCTCGCTGCTCCAGATATTCGGGCTTTTGCGAAACTCAAACATATACTGCTCGCTCTCTCTTTTTTCGCTTCATTTGCGCTCCGACAGGATTCATTATTCGAACGACAGTGCGATTTCGTATTATACATATTGAACAGTCCGCTATATATCCGCCAGGAGAGCATTCCGTATCAGCTCTTTTAATCTTTCAACGTGGAAAGGGGATATTATTCGTTTTCGAAAAAAATTTATATAAATTCTTTCAAATGATAATCCTTTCAACTTTTGCTCCGTTTCCATATATATATATTTTCTCTCAATTCGTGTAAATAGTTTTGGCCAATATCGAGATTATTTTTTACATTTTTTATCTCAGAATGGAATGAGTATATAATTTATAATTTTGTTCTATTGGAAATAAAACTCGGACAGCCGTATATAATTTCAATATCTTTTTTTCTCTCAATTCGTGTAAATAGTTTTGGCCAATATCGAGATTATTTTTTACATTTTTTATCTCAGAATGAAATGAGTATATAATTTATAATTTTGTTCTATTCGAAATAAAACTCGGACAGCCGTATATAATTTCAATATCACCCGGGTACGCTATTTTAGCTTTGTTGAAATAAGTTATAAGGTATACGCGGACTCATCATCGACCGTTATTTTGTATTTCGCCCAACGACGTTATTGTGTCGTATCATTCCTCGTCGAGCGGGGGGGGCGGAATTTTTTCTTTCTCGTCCTTTTTATCGTTCCGTTTTATTTTCTTCGCGTCTCTCGTTATTCTTTTCCTTTTATTCTCCCGTCCCGGTGAATTATTTGTCATTATTGTTATTATTAAAATATTTTTTTCCAGAGACTCTTGTATTTTTTAGTTTGGAGGTCTATATACTCTCGCTTTGCTTCGCGTCGTTTCCATTGTCTTTCGTTTTCAATCTACGAGGTAGAGCACGTGTGTCCCGCCGTTCCACTCTCGCATTATTTTTCTATCCTTTTCTCTCACTCTTTCTGCGTCTTTTTACCGACCAATAATCAATATACGAAGGTTTTGAAAACTCGCGACGCAGCCTTCATCGTGTGTCCATCGATTCGAATTCCTTTTTTGTCGTCTCTCGGCCCCTCTCTCTCTCTCTCTGCTGTTTTCTTCGCGATGAACCGTCCAGAGATATACGAGAGCGTTTAGCGAGCGATAGGAAAAATTTTGATTGACGCGCACACAATTCCATTGCGCTTCCTCTGTTTTTCCTCCTTTTTTATTTCCCAGAGACACATACCGATTTTTTGTCTCACCGGCGAAAGAGATGAGTCTCGAGCCGGTTTTCGCGGTTAACCGGATTTTTATATTCGAGTGCACTGCGTGTGGAATTCGCAAGAAAATCCCTCTTTCTCGCTCCTTCCACAGTCGCGATTTAATTCTTGGATAATCGAGTCACGTAGCTGAAAGCGAGAACGGACGATATTTTATCGCGAGCTCTCTCACGAGGGATGAGGCAAAAGAGCTATCTTTCCCTCCCTGTTCCTCTTTCTCTCTCTCTCTCTTCTTCCCTTCCCTCTCGTCTCGTACCTTTTCTTCTGCCTTTTCCTCTTTCTCTCGTGAACGGAGAGTTTCTCCTCTGGATCTCCCGGAGTTACTACGTGCTGATCCAATTTCCGAAATCTCGACGTTTCCTGTCGACCTGAGCGTACCAAATCCTTGCCTCGATCTCCGAGAATTTATTAATGAACGCGTCCACGATTGACCTGGAATCCGAAAACAAAAATTGAAAATTAAAGTCTACGAAAAAGGTTCTTTTTGGCTTTTCATTTTTCAAATACTTTTCGAAGGCTTTTATTAATAAACTTCCATAGCACTTCCATTTTCATTTTGATTTATATATAGTGCGATCACGTGTACATTTCATACTGTAATTCTTTTTAAAAAATGTTGTCAAAAGAAACGCTAAAGCAAAACTTTTGTCAAAGGTAAAAAGAATATAATAATTAATAAAAAGTGGTGGGAAATCATTTTTTGACATTTATTTTTGTTAAGTACACAAAATAAAAGATGATATGTTCTCAATATTAAAAAGTTGAACCAATAAATGTATCTCTCAAAAGAAATGCGAAATCCGTAGAAAATACATGATTTATTTTTAAAAGTTCATTGCCATTTTATATTTGGTAAGAAAATTCGGCATAATTTTTTATTAATAAGGTATTCTTTTTTTACTTTTAAAAAAGGTTTATTACGCTTCATTCGCTGCAACTATAAGTAGATACGACCGTATTTTGGTGTCGAGTAATGAAAAAGCAAAATAGGAAAATTCACGTGTCGTCCTCTCATTTTATAAATTAGTCTTTATTGCTTTCGAATTTTAAATACGTTTCGAAGAGTTTTAAGAATAGATTGTACTTTCAGAATTCATTTTTTTTAAAGAGTATGTGATCTCGAATAGAATACAACGGATTTTTCACCGAAAAAGATTTATTTTTAAAGTAAAATATCGGTAATTTTTTAATGTTTTCGAGCTTTCAATACGTTTCGAAGAGTCTTCGTAATAGATAGTATTTTTTATAGATTCAATTTTATTTTAAAGGTTAATCGGGGATTGAATGGGCCAAACGATTTATTTTTAAAGTAAAATATCGGTAATTTTTTAATGTTTTCGAGCTTTCAATACGTTTCGAAGAGTTTTCGTAATAGATCGTATTTTTTAGATTCAATTTTATTTTAAAGTCTGATCGGGGATTAAATGGAATAAAGGATTTTTCGCCAAAAATGATTTATTTTTAAAGTAAAATATCTGTAATTTTTTCATGTTTTCGAGCTTTTAATACCTTTCGAAGAGTTTTCGTAGTAGATAGTATTTTTTATAGATTTAATTTTATTTTAAAGTCTGATCGGGGATTGAATGGAACAAAGGATTTTTCTCCAAAAAGGATTAATTTTTAAAGTAAAATATCGGTAATTTTTTTATGTTATCGAGCTTTCAATACGTTTCGAAGAGTCTTCGTAATAGACAGTATTTTTTATAGATTCAATTTTATTTTAAAGGCTGATCGGGGATTAAATGGAATAAAGGATTTTTCACCGAAAAAAAAAAGATTCAGCGTCGTCGAGGCTCGCGCAGTTGATTCAATTAATCAGTGAAACATCGAAGATGAAAGGATAAATGGAATTTTTTTTGGGATATCGCTACGAATCTCTCTGGTGACGTTTTCGCACGATAAAAGCTTTTCGCCGTCATTGCTCGGTAAATCTTCGTCTCCCGCGTTCCCCGGACGAGGTTCCCGTTTTGTGTCACGTTGAAGAACTTTTGCCAATTTGGCTAATTGCCAGCCGAATAATAACAAAACGAAAGAGTTCCGTATCTGCTGGTACGATAATCCGGACTCTCGGGAAGTTACCAGGCTCACTGAGTACAGGGAAGAGTCAAGAAGGAATCGCTCTGGAAAAGAAGGGGAACGGGACGAAAAGTTAGGATCGCAAGCAGAGCGAAAACAATAACGATAAGAGGACGAGACGACAAATTGTATGTATTTCTCCGCCGCAGGAAACCACTTCTCGATACATAATATACCAAATCTTCTCATACATATTCCAACGTAAATTCAATATCGCGGAAACACTATGAGCTTTTACACGAGACAAAAAAGCCCTTATCCCGAATAAAGTAAAACTGGAAAACAGAGATTTTACATTCCTGCCGTGGACTACAATTAATTTTTCTACAAAAATATGGATTATTTATACATACATTCTCCTTTTTTTTCTGGTTGCTTGCCAGAAAAAGATAAAAAATATTCATAAAGTACCATTTATTGCCGGCTTGAAATAATTTTGGAAATTGTATGTTTATATTGATTTTTTTTTTCATTGTGGAAGTAGAGAATAAAAATACGATGAGATTCA
This sequence comes from Cremastinae sp. A BG-2022a, assembly GCA_030522545.1. Classification (NCBI taxonomy): domain Eukaryota; kingdom Metazoa; phylum Arthropoda; class Insecta; order Hymenoptera; family Ichneumonidae; species Cremastinae sp. A BG-2022a. The sequence goes on along the minus strand of JAPYYW010000443.1, from coordinate 59,049 downwards.
ATCAAGGGGTGATTTTTCCTCACTGAACTCATCAGGGGACGGCGTACAGTGTCCTGTATTGAGTAAAAGCACTACAATCACAATTACATTCAATTAAATCTTGGAGCAAATAATTGGCCAGATTGCAGTCAGACGACGAGTGGTTGACTATTTTTTCGCTCTTCTCGATCTTTGCACTTCTCTCTCGCTTCGTCGATCGATATGGAATTAATTGTCAGGAAATTCTCAAGCATTCGCTGCTCCGATAAAGAGCCTTGTCTCTTTTCTCTTCAATTAATTTATCAACTCTTCGCTCGATGACTAGCTACGGATTCATTTTGATCGAGTGTCGTTGCATAAAATACGTTTCCAAACTTTGACATTAATGACTCAAAAATAACAATAAAACGATCAATAAGTCGTTCCATCTGTTCTCGATACATTTATTTATCATTTAAATGCATTTAAATGCATTCAATGCATTCTGCATCAACACAAAAGTAAATATTCCATCCAGTCTCGTAACTCCATAATATTATATATTTGTATGAATTATTTATCAGGATTGTATATTTTTCTAATATCTATTCTCGATTATTACCTTTTCATTTATATTTTTCAACTTTAAAAAAAAAAGATCCACGAGAAAACGAATTAATTAAAAAATTAGTTGAATATGAATATATTTTTTGAAAAATTACTTTCATTTGTACATTTGTTGCTCGATTTTGTATAACGTTTCGAAATATCTCCGGTACGAGTCGACACGTTTCGCGTTTCGAGAATTCTGCCGGCGGAACGGGAGTCCTTTCGGAGACTACGAAAGAGCAAATTATGTCTAGAGAGGATAGAGACGGAGAGACGGGGCGGACCGGTGCGAGGGTATGTAGGGGGGGATGACGGGGGAAACGCGGGGTGAGGATTGGTTCGTGAATTTTTAAACCAACGCGACTTGCGGATCTCGGAGACACGTGAACGCACACGTGAGAAAAATACACGGGAAGGTATAAAAATGTACACGTATACCCTGGTACGTGTACAGGAATCGAGTCTGAATTATGCAAAAACATTGATTCGAAGCGTGAAACATGCACGAGAGTAATATGTACGAATGCCTTGGCGGTTTCGACGGAGCGATCCCGGCGCCATCGAGCGATCCCTGCAATTTTCCTTTCCACCGTGTATAACCCCATAATACGAGCATTTTCCCCGGGTACACGCGATATACTCCTCGAAAACCATCACGCCGAGGAAATACAAGAAATGAACGTGAAATTAATTTTGACGTATCGCTCACGATTGCCCGAGCTCTCGTTAACGTTTCCAACCGCCGCGAAATATGTCGTCGCGCTATTATTCACCTTATTCGCTCCCCGATTATTATTCAGCCTCGAAATAATAATCCTCGTTAATTATGTCTCGTCATCTTGCGTTCCACACATTTGTCAGTTGTTTTCAACAAAGTCAATCCCCTTGTATTAACGAATCTTTAATGTTCTTCTCAAAACAATAACACATCGTGTGAATTCATAATTATGGAAAGTTATTTTGGAGATAGTTTTATTTATATTTCAATATTTACATTATATGAAAGCTTGAAATTCACGTTTTTATTTTAGAAATAGTATATAAGAAGCAAGGTTAACGTCTGACAATATATTGTTGGACATATTCCAAGTATTTATACTTTCGTTATTAATTTAAATATTTGAATTATTTAGTAGCTTGGATTATTTTGTCTCATACAAAGAGGTATATTTTACGTAGTTCCAATTATATTATTGGAACAAGTTCGTTCAACACTGAGGAAACAGGGTCGATTGTGCTGTTCAACTATTGAAATATTTGCATATTCAATCATTCAACCGCTTTTATTAACTAAAAATATTATTGTTTATGTTAATGTACATACATATAATAACAATTTTTTTTGAATCGTTAAATATTCATGATTTATAATAAAATTTAAAGCACTTTTCGTTTGAACATTATTTGAATTGAAATAAATTTAAAATTTCCTTATAGATGTCCAACTATTATTATGACGAATTTGTGCAATGTTCAGTAACAATTTTTGATTGCAAAACAAGAATGCATTACAGAGCTATAGACAGGATGTAATAATTCTATTATAATGTCAAATTATTCCCAAAACAGAGTGCTCTCATTTCAATTATATTTTAGAATAAAAGAATTCGGTCGTTTGATTATTATTCAAAATAAACCGGGATTAAAATAGTTTACGAATTACTGTTGCCACATTAAAAGAAATAATGAAAGTATTCTTGAAATATGGAAAATATAGTTGACGTCAGTAAACGAAGCGAATGCAATAACGTCAATGTATGAAATTTAAATAATTCACGAAATGGACATCTGTCATTATAATTAAATGTTGGTACGAGAGCGTCCACTCACGCTTGATGACTCGTCGAAGGGAACTCCATCGAATATTTATCAGTGATTTGCGGAGATTTCGGACAGTGTGCGCGCTTGATCAATTTTTGGCTCCAGAATTGCCGAGGGTAGAACGGAACTGGTCCGGGATTCGAAATCATCAAATTACGCATAAACCGGCACGATTGACTCGCGTTTCAATCCAGCTCTACCGCGACCGAGCTTCGTTTTTTATGGTGACGAGCGCCATCCCGGCTCTCTCTCTCTCTCTCTTTCTCTCGTAAACACTCGAACGATACACACGATGAGTTTAAGTCTCATTAGCTCAATTATCGATTCACTTAACAGTCACTCACCAATAATTTCCACGTATTTACTAATCGTACAATTTTGGTACAAATTCAACGAGATTCCCAACCAGATTTCAAAACATTTCGAGTGATACACATTTTTTTTTACATCTGACAAACAAATCTCACTTGCCAGTTTCATTTGAATCGTGTTTCGATTCTCATTTCGAAATAGAGTGTGCTTCATCAATAAGAATAAATGATGGCTGGTAAATCGATTGAAGCACTGCCATCAATTATCTTTCAAATAAATTTTAAATTTCTGCAACCGTGGAAACATGTACCTGGATCGATTTCTGTCAACGATAATTCGTTCGAGAGTCGGGGAATTTTACGAAATCATCGATTATGGATAAAGCGAGATCGTGATCTCCCGTCGACCGTTATTACGAGCATTAAATCTTTTATCAGGGAGCGCGGGTAAGGGAATAAAAAAGAACGGAGAGAAAAATAGCGGAATGGAGAAATTATTGAGCTCGCTCGATCTCCGAGGCAAAAGTGAAAATCGCGTTTGAAAACACTGCTGTGGACCAAAGTCCACACGCTCGGTATTATTGGTCGCTCTTGATATATAAGAGAGGCTTCGATCAGGCAACCGAAGTTTCTGTCAATTATGAACGGTTCATCGATAATTGAAATATTCATCAGATTTTCAATAATTTATTCCACTCACTTGACTCGTACCAAATTTCTCAATGGAACTGCATTTCTTTTTCATTTCGTACTCTACGTTGAATTTATATTGCGGGAAAAGTAACTGAGAAACGGATTATTTGAGACAATTGTAATTTGTTCGAGCGATAGCTCCCGGGCTCTCGCTCGGATGCGCTTGAAAGTATGTGTTGAATCTCCGGCGATCGCGTCCACCTGTCGAGACTTCACTTTGCGGAAGGACCATTTGGCCACGAGATAAATCCCTAGTGAAAATTCTTCCTTCCTCCCTCGCTCTTTCCTTTCATTCGCTGTTTGCCTTTCCCGAAGCGTATTGTTTAACGTTCTGCATTCTCGGTCAGTCAAAACCTCGTTTATCCGCTCTGGGGAAAATTTACACCGCGCGTTTACTCTCGCCAAGATTTTCGTAAATCATCACAAACACTCCATCAAATGTGGTGTAAAAGGAGAACAAATGTTTCATGAAATCTCGGAGAAGTTTGATTCCGTTCGTACGAATTCGGATTCGTAATGTAATCATCCGATACCTCGTCGATTAAACGAATTCCTCGCTAATTAATTCGAGAAACTCGTAAATAAATCCAAGGTGTGCTCGATGTCCCGAAATAACCAAGAATTCTCTACATTTATTGTCGGCTCTGGCGTTAATTATCGAGACGCGAGAAAATCCGAGACGGAAGAGACACAGACCGCGCGCGCGTCGGAGTGTTACTTGGAAAAGTGAAGGAGAAGGCAAAATTTAATTGGCTCGCCACCAAGCTGGCAATTAGAATAGTATCTCTCGCGTGGGAATGGTATCGATTGAGACACAACTTTCGAGGCGCGATGGGATGAGAGGGCGGCTCGTCAGGGAGGAAGTTGTACGGAGCCGAAATTCACGATCGTACATAACGGGGAGAGCATTTATCCAGCCGTGGATATTTATGCGCGTATTTACGCGTACACGAACGCGACCAAGTTGCCTCCTCTTGTTTAACCTCTCCGGCCCGGAAGCCCGAATGCGGATTATGCGCGGGACGCCCTCTCGCGGTCTACCAACCAACTATTCCTTTTTCCTGCCCCTCGCTCTCTCTCTCTTTATCTTCGTTTCCTCCCTCCCTCCCTCCCTCTCCGAGAATCCGAGCGCTCCGGAATGCATTAATAAGAGCGACCCGGACTGCGGACATCATGAGAAATGAGACACTATACGTACCTCCGTGCTGCTTACATATTATAACAGAAGTGGACCAGCGTTACGGAAGCACACACGTATTAGAAACGTTATCTGGGTTACCCCCCGCCGTTCGTCCTTTGGACGCCGGATATTAAGCTCGTAAACAAATAATCGGTGAATAAAATATATCTTCCGAAAAAAAGTACAATTCTCATATTATTCTCACGACAAAAAGTATACAGGTCGACTTATATTCTTGTAAAATTATGGTACGAACACTTTGCGATGACAGTCCGAAATATAAGTTGAATACTTTGGTGACTTTTGGTCACTTGGATGACGGTCACCGTTAGCCCACCTCTTATAAATCAATTTTTATTTATATTTCAAAGTGGTGATATCAAAAAGTGCGGAGGTCAAAAACGCCTTCTTCGCAGACGGCGTTCGGTACTTCGTAGGTTTCTTGGCAAGAGGGTTAGAACATAAAACATAGGGCACCCCTAGTACAAGGTATAATTGGGTCCCATTGGCGACCTTCTCGGATGGATGAAGCACATTTTAGTTTTTCATAAACAAATTCGGGTCATCAAAGTGATTTATATATATATTTATGTATATACAAAATGTACACGTTTCATATATATGTAATAATGTTACTTGAACACGTAAATTCGCGTCTAATTGCGCAAATAGTTGCTTCGGGAGAGGGGATATTTAATAGGGAATTTAATTAAGAATAAAATTATACAGTCCAGACGTCGGGAAGTTGGAAGTGGAGGGCGCCATCTTGGAAAATCATCGTGGCCATTTTAGGAATGGCTGAGGGTGAAACCGCCGGTTTCACGCTCCGATTGCCGTAACGAAATCTCCCGGGGCTCTCTCTGCCGACATCATCGCCGCGTCTCCCTCCGCGGAGTAACTGCCCCCAGAAAATGTGTTCCTCCTCCCCGGGTAACTGCCCCGAAATGCTGTGTACACTTAGCCAGAAAGCTCCCTTGTATATATTTGCACGGAGAGAGGAATATTTGGCGGAGAATGAGACCTGGCTGCTTGCTAGGCTTTATAATTGTATAAATATTAGGTTATCGCGTCAGCGCCGGGCGAGCGAGCAGCGAGCCTCGGATATAATTCGGCTCGTCAACCGCCGGGGCTGCTGATGGCAAAGGGTCCTCGGGACCCTACTCCGAATTATTCAGTCAGGAATCAGTGACCGGCTCGCTGACTCCGCGCGACTTGACCCCCCGCCGGCGCCATTCCACTTTTTCTTCGCCATTTTCAACTCCCCCGCTCGACATTGCCAACTTTCCCGATACGGCCAACATTTCGCCCTGATTAGCCTCCCGGGACGAAGTTCTCCAAATGTCCAGCTCGCGATCGTCCGAGATAACGAGGACTCGGAACTTCCTGGGCCATTTCCGGGAAGGTCGTCCGAGACGAAACCGCGCGGGGCTTTATTGTTCCTCGATGATCTTCATCCACTTATTTTTCATTTATACTTTATTCGAGTATTTTTGTTTCGTTTTCTTTTTCCTTATCTCTCTATTTCGATTGCCTCCGGTGCGTCGGAATCAAATTTTCCCGGAAACTAATTTCGCGGCCTTTGTGGGGCATTAACGCGAGGCAAAGCAGACGGATTGAAGGCCTGCGCGAATCGGCGGAGTTTTGTACAGAGGAGAGAGAGAGAGAGAGAGGGAGCGAGGAGGATGAGGCCTCGATGCTCCAATACTATTGAAATCCGACGGAGCGAAAAGCAAATTATATGAACCCCGGGCCTCTGGCTCCGAGATGGGATCCTTTGATGTTGCAGCCTGATGTCTGGAGGTGCTCTCGAGTGGTGAACACCGCACGTGGCTTTTCCTTCATAGTCCTTTCTCCCGGCGCAGTCTCACCCTTATTCGCGCGGCCTTTCCGCCGCACATCCTTCGAAGAATCATGGCTGAACGGGTCCCCCGTCCTTATCCGTGGATGCGCACTTCCGGCGTGCTATCGGCGAGCCCCGCCGTAGTAATACACTCTCTCTCTCTCTCGCAGAAAAATAATGGACGAGCGTACGCGTCGAGTCTCTCGAGCGACGTCGACCCGTCGCGAGTCGCCCTGGAAATAAATCGTCCTTCTTCGCCTTTCAATCCGAATTAATGGAAAGCAGATAAGAATAAAATCGATATTCCAGGAGTGAGAAGAAAAAAGAGAACGTTGTCCTGGGCGATATCTTCATTTTTCTCGTTAAACTCCCTGGCGGAATTCCGTCAGACTATATATACACGTCGTCGAGTGTCGGTTTTTCTCAACCCCTGAGCGTATATTTTTCAAGGAGCTCGGGAGCTCGCGGAGCCTAAATTTCTGGCCCCAGAGCTCCCGATTCCTCCGCACGGGCTCGACAAAAGCGAGTGTACCTGGAAGGCGAAAAAAAGGGAAAGAAAGCAAATAAATTGCTATTACGGTAGTGGGGCGCTCGCTGTGTGTTCCGAGCATTCTGGTCTCGGAATAACGCGGTCGTTAATATTCCAAGGCGACTTCAGCCGTGACTCACTCGCCCGGCGTTCTTTCTCTCTTTCTTTCTCCCACCGGGTGTGTATATCACGCCCGTTGTATACGGTGTGCACTGCTGTATATCCGCTCGTTTTCCTGCAAAACGCAAACCTGCTCGTGCACCTTTTTGCCCGCTAACGGGGCCGCCCGCGAGCCTCCTTCTCTCCTTCCCCGCAATCGCGACACTCCGGAGACCCGATTTTCTCCTGATTCTCTCTCTCTCTCTCTCTCGCTCTCTTTCCTGCGGAACTTTCGGGGCGTGTGTGACATACTCGCGCCTCCCCTAATGCCCTTAACGCCGCCACTCGCGAACTTTTCGCCACCCCGAAACACTTTTTCCAGAAAAATCGTCGAGAGAGAATTGGCCGTCGAACGACACTCTCGCGAAACGCGAGATTTATTTTTTCTGTCAATTTTCGCAACAGATTCTCGGGCACAAAATTTACAAAGGCAATTGCGCCAACGATATACTTATAACTTGCAACGACAGTAATTTCAGTTCAAAAATGCTACACGACAATTTTTATGTACTTTTCAAAATGTGCTGTGTACGCCGGATAATCTTTTTATTTAAGTCAGGTACTAAAAATAAAAAAAACCTCTTTCAAATTGAACTGACCAGTAAATTCACTTTGGATTTAAATAAAAATATCGGATTTTATTATATTAATATACTAGGCAATGTGATACGCGCTTCGCGCGTGCTAACTTTGGTTAAAGATTGACGTTTTGAGAATCTGTCAGTTCTTTTTGTGCAAACTGTCAGTTTACATCTATGACTTTAGTTGGAATAACCATCGAAACAAAAATAAATTATTGAGAGCCAATCAGAATTTCGGAAGGTTTATTTCATTCTAAGCGTGACAGTTCTACTTTATAAATAAGGATAAAATATATTTGTGTAAACATATGGGGAATATAGAAAATATTCTATTTTAAAAAGTAGCAGTAGAAGTTTAAAAACTATAGATTCAGAAATAAGTGTTTTACTTGTATATTTCATCGAAAAATATGGTCACTTTTATTAGTTTCGTAGTTAAATGTAGAGGTGTTTAAAAAAGGAAATTCGTAAATTTTATAAGACTTGTGTATAACTTTCGAAATAATTAAAAGTTATCGACTAAACGTCCCAATAGTTGAACAGCTAAGGACTTTCTCACTTTATTTTTATTTAAGAAATATTGAAACAAAAAAATCTTTTTCGAGTTCACATCTAAACTATTGTTTAATATATTTTAGTGATCCAAAATTCAGTTTGTGTGTTGATTTTAAACAATATTAATAAATAAATACTTGAACGTATGAATAAGTAGAATGTCCCAATAATAGTTGGACAGAAAATCGACCCTGTCTGTAGGGTTCAGCAAGTTTCTTACAATAATTTAACATTATAGAAAATACATTTCGATCTTTGTATAGGAAAGATAAACCATCCGATTTTATTGCGAAGAAAATAATACAAATATTAAAAATAATATAGCAAAAATTGTCCATCTATTGGGAAGTTTACTATACATATATGTGACCAACTATTGGACCAAAATAACGACCAAAATTGGTGGTAGAAAGGATATCAAAATAATTCGGTACTAAATTGTATAGTTCAGTATGTTGAGCGTTAGGAATTTTTTATGGTAGTTTCCTGGGTGACTCTTTGATGTGCAGGATTGGGGCATAATTTGCAGGCTGTTATATGGATGTTGTTCCTTAAATTGGCAAACATCGGTGAAACCGCTAACTTGATCTTAACTTTGCAGAAGTCGCGAGTGTCGGGCTGCGGAGGAAAGTTGGGAACGGCTGTCTTGCGGTTTGCCCGTGCGAATTTCGGGGAGCGAAGGAGACGCGCGCGGCGCGTTCGTATAGGAACGACCGCAGATTCGAGACGCATCATCGCCGGAAGAGAGGACGGGCGAGGCCAGGCGAGGTCGCTTCTGAGGCACCGGACTCGTTACTCCGGCAATTCTCCGTCATCCGGCCAAGGTACGTCTATTCGCCTACATAAATTTCGCATTCAGCCATTATAGCCACATACATAAAGTTATAAACCGAGAATTTCTGTAGCCGGGCGCGGCAGCGAGTTCCCCGCGGTTTCTTCCTCTTTGACCCGCAGGGACGCCAGCTCTTTGAGCCTAGAGGAAAGCGCATTTACCTCTCGCTCCCATGCAAATTTTCGGATTCTACGCTCTCTGTAACCGAGAATCCGCTTGTGCCGGTGAGTCTCGATAGCTCGCCCGGCCTCGCTCCCGGAATACTGTCTTCATTTACTTCCTAATTCTCATTCAATTCTGAATTAACAGTTTACCGAGGAATACTCTCGATCTCGTCGAAATCACTTGCACTCTGTCGAACAGTTTCATTCCCTCTCTCTATACTGTACCGAAAATCAATTTTATTAAATCCATAAATTTAATTACTTCCATGGTAACCATTTAAAATACTGCATAAATTATTATTAAATTAACAAATTTAATTTATCTCGAATTAAAATTAAAACAGCTCGCTGATTTCAATCAGTTTAACAATGATTTGCTTAATACTGCAGTTTCGGGGACTTAATGAATTATGCAATTTCATTATACTGTATACATGAAAAATTGTATATATAGGCTTCAGTTTTAATTTAGTATTAATAATTTAATAAATCGATAATATTTTTTTATCACGAAATGTTTTTTATCACGAAACTGTGATTAGAAGATTTTTTAAGATTGTTGTATGAAATGATAAAAATGTAAAAATTGAATTGAAATTTCAATCAATTGATAAAGGGTTATATACTTAAAAACTTGTTTTTCTGTATTTTAAGCAAAAATGTACGAGTTTTTCACAAGCTTGCTAATCGTCGTGAAATTTTCACACGAATAAGTGTTGGAGATATTATTTTTGAAAAACTTTCATTTTCAATTTTGGACACAAGACCCATAGTTCCAAAACAATACATATGAAAAGTTTATAAAGTAAGTGTCCCATTAGATGCACATCTAAGGGTTTTTTCACTTTATATTTTAAAAAATATTTACATTTGATGCGCGAGCGGTCACCTATCGCAGTACTGTCCGTGGACAGCGTTGCTTCACTCGGGCGATCTCCGAAGTCACACCTCGGTCGTGCACCCAATATTTTGTCAGTTATAATCCATTCTATATTTATTTAACAAACAAAATAATTTAAACATTAAAAATAATCAAGCGCAAATATCGTCCAACTATATTGGGACAACGTCTATAACTATATTAGGCCGTTTTTATACCTTTTTAGCGACTGCGCATATTTTTTAAATCAGCCCAATCCGTCCTATAGTAACTCGGTTTTCTTCGTATCACTTTTAGCGAAGCGTATATATGCGTCCAAGGCCAAAAATCGCGAGCGAGAGCTTTTTCGTTGACGGTGGAACGAGGATTTCCAGCGCGGTTATCCTCTCCCTTTTTCTCTCCGCCGCGTTTCTCCGTGGATGTATTCTCCGGGAGGTTAAAACGCGCGCGCGACGTTGCAGAGGCTCTGCGGGCGAGGCTTTATTGTCCGCTGGAGATCACCTCGTGAATATTCAACGACGCGGAGGACCAGAGAGCGAGAGAGCAACCTCAGCGATGCTTCCGCGGGTTGCGGAGAAAGAGGCCGCGCGCGCGAGCCTCTCGCATCTTCCCTCTGCGAATATCGCGTTCCGGGGCCAGTGGCCTCTCTCTTCCGTTTCCTCCGCGTCCCATATTCCCGCGACCGCCCCCCTCCGGCGTACGCGTTACCGGAAATGCTCAAACGCCGCGAATGTTTACAACCCGAATTTAGAAAGCGGATCCCGGCCGGAATTGGAATCGAAGGCGAGGACGAATAAATTCAGTCCCGCGCGCGATTCGGATTCTTCCATCTTTTTGTTCACTCTCCCCTTCCCCCCCCTCCGCGTGCACCCTCTCTGGTTTTTCGATCCCGGAAAGCGAAGGGCCGGCTTTCGAAGAAAACAGAGGTACGCCGACGTTCCGTTTAACAAATGACCGGTTATCTCGCTCCGGTGATAAAAATCTCTCGGTTATATATATACGCGCGCGTCGCTCGCTCTCGAGCGGGGGCGAGTCACCGGTAGAGACTACCCGGATTATTCAACCGGGGCGCCGGCTTTCGTGCTAAACATATTCGTAAACGGTCTCGTGCTCGCGGAATCGAAATGACGAATGCGACGTGTGCCGTATTTTATACAAACGCGCGCGTCCTCCCCTCCGCGTTTAAACAACACAGGGTGGTATAGTGTCACGTGAGACGGCGCCGAGGACGCGAATGACGGGAAGAGCGGGGAATAAATATTGTAAATTTTAGCGAATTTTTTCGCTGTCCGGGAGAAACGGGGGAGAACGCGACGTCGACTGTCAACGACGGGGGGGGGGGGGAAAGAGTCCACTCGACAGAGCGAGATTAAGGCACACATGGATTCGTAGCGACCTAAAATCGTCGTGAGCGACGTCCAGGGAGAGTTTCGCTGCGATATCGCTGACAGGAGCTTGAAACTATACAGAGAGAGAGGAGAGAGAGAAGCTGACAAGCGACGAAGTAGCTGACGGAATAAAATGGTGCGGAGGAGAGACGGCGACTGGGGCACGTGCCGGGGTATAAAACGCGCGGAATACGCCGCGAGACAGGGCTCGCCGGGTCGTTGAAGCTCCGGGGGAAAGAGCCGGCGGGCTTTTCCCCACGAAACCTCTCCTCGGCAGGTTCCGGGACTAGCCAACAGGCGGATAACGACTAATAAGCATATCGCGACACGCCATCGTGTCCACGGGAGCAAGTTGAGAGGGCCGCCGCGCGAGCCGCACGGCCTGCTCGTTAGATTGATGAAGAAAGCCCTCGCGTTCCAGCCACGCTCATTCTCATCCAACGTATTTAACGCACATTCGGCCTACACGAATACCAAAATAAATCCATTCTTCATCCAGACTTATATTTAGCCGCGTCGTAATCGCTTCCGAGAAACGGGAGAAAAAGTTTTTCTCCCTCTTCGCTTTATATTTGATTTAATTACGGAGCTTGACGCGTGCGGTGAACCGAGAGTTATAAATTTCGAGCTTTTTACTTTTTAAACAGTTGCAGAAAAAATATATCGTACGTGTGCTGTCTTTGAAATTATTCATGGTGTCAAAGTCTTGGCTTAAAAACAAGAAATTGATGGAGGCTTAATTTTTTAAATTTTTGTTTATATTAATTTTTTCAATTTTGAGTATAACTAAAAGCTGTAATAAATGAGATTTGTATAATTTTTAACAGTAGAGTACAAATTTGCAACCGAACCTGCTTCTATTGAGAGAAATATTTTTATTGACACGTATATGCAATGATAAAAATTATTAAATTTTATTAGTTATATACGTGTAGATTTGGAAATGAAAAAAGGTTTATTAAAGTTTAAAGTTGCAATTTAAAAAAAATACTTGAAAAAATTAAAATTATATTTAAATTCTTTGAAAATTCACTTTTTAATCTATTGCAATATATATTTTCTAATTTTTCTACCATCATCATATTTTAACAAAAATAAAAATAGTTTCGAATTTTTTAAACTTTTATCGAGTGGTCTGAAGGTACTTTTTCCCTTCTATACAGCGATCGATGCGATCTACACCCTTAAAATGGGACTATTATGTTAAAAAAGAGTATATGCTTTATAGTTGCTAAGCATTTGTTTGTTTTCAAAAAAAAAAGAAAAAGAAAAGCGATCAATAACTTGTGTGAAAGGCAGAAATGTCGATAAAAATAATATCTCCGTGCAAAAGGTGTATAAAACAAAGTTAATAAAAATATACTCACAGCTTTTACTTCTGAATAAATAAAAGCAATGAATTTAAATAAAATTTAAATAAAAAGAAACAGCGAGAGTCTAATGAGAGTATAGAGAATAAATTATCTGAACTAATTACCATGTCTAAATATCGAGTTAAAATGTATAGAGTTTAAAAAGAAAACAGAGAGTGCATGGCTATAAGGTTTTAGAGATAGAAAAAGAGCTCGTCAATGTCACGGAGCTTGTTCCTCCTCTTTTCTCGTTTCTACCCTTTTTTTCGTTTCAAAGGCGCGCGGCGGCTTGTAAAACGATAGCCGAGCGTCCCGCGAGTGACTCGAGCCAGCGGGAACGCCCGAATGTTAATTAGCTACTTAATTAATGCCATTATCGTTGAAGCATTAACCGAGCTCTGGTGCGAACGAGGGAGTTTCCGCAGTGTCACTGACTCGAATCTTCCCTTGCCTCGTTTTATCCCCGCGGCGGGTGCATCGCGATGCACTTTCAATTTTTCCTCCTTATTTCTTCAACTCGCTCCGCGTCGTGTCTCATCCTTTCCTCCGTTTTTTATTGTTTCGTCCCTCGAACGGAGACTCTCGTCGCGTCCTCTTTCCACGAATATTCTCCGAGGATTTTATTAGCCTTATATTCAGCGACGATTCATCGAGATTCTCCTCCTCCTCCTCGAGCATCAGAGGAGTCTCCTGAATATTTCCCGTCCGCGCGGCGGACGAAGTTCGGAAGCAGAATGAACGAGGAAACATAAACACCTGTTAGACCTCGGTGTATACGATGCTTGAAAAAAGTTTGAAAAAAGGATAAGTAGGCTCGCAGCTTTACGTCCTCGTTCCGGATGTCCGAGCATTTTTATCGGCCATGTTTTCTCTTTTTCCGCGCGCCCGAGATATCCGCCCGGCGAGGAAACTCCCCGGGACTTTTTCGCCTGGATCTCTCTTCTCGCTCGGCTCTCCCTTTATTAAAATAACGAGCGGAGGACGCACTTCTTACGCGGAGCTTTTTCTCCGGGTGAACAAAAAGCGAAACGTCTCGGCTCGCTCGCTGATGTGTACGTGAATAAAATCACCGGGCACACGGAGTGCTTGCTCCCCGAGCTAACACGCGCACAAAATATTCGCCATCTCGTTTTTCTCCAGTCGTTTCTGTGTAAGCGGCTAATTTATGTACTACACCGACCATTAGGGCCATTACATTAATCATTTTTCCTTTTCACCCTGCTTCTCGCTCGAGCCCGGACGCGCCTCTCTACGCCCCTGACTAAGTGTCAGAAGCGCGCGAGAACTTGCCGAGAGAATCTTTAACAGGTTTTCATCCCCCGTCTTCGCCTCCCGACACCCTTTTCACCCTCCCGTATCGTCTCTCCGCCTTATTCCTCCGGGTTAAGATTGAAATGATTTTTTAACGAGCTTGTAAAACACACACCCTTCTATATATGTGCCCAGACATGACGAACGTCACTCGCGAACGTTGCATTAATTACTTTTTTTACGTGTTTTTCCTTAAATTGATTCCTTCAAAATATAGTCAAGGTTCAAGGTTTATAAATTGTGCAAAAATTCACCTTTACAGGTATAAATCTGTATACAATTTATATAATAAATATTATTTCAACTAATCAAAATAGCGATAACATAAGTACTAGTAATTTTGCATTTATGAAATTTATTTAAAAATAACTCACATTCGCGTCTGTTTTAAATAATTATGCTGTAAAAAATCTGGTGATAAAATAATGTTAATAAATGTTGTTTAATATGCTGTGTTAAATTGCAATATAAATAATACCGCAATATAAACATCATTTAGTGTGTAAATTAATAAAGATTATTACGCAGATTAAGCAACTCAATGATATAAAGAATATTTTGGAATAATGTAAGTTTCGATGTGTTTTTATAAGGTTCATGCACATTATATGTAACGTTGTTAAAAATATTCCATGTTAACAATTTCGTAAATTATTTTTTTATTTTTCTCCCTCTGAATGTAGAGATTTACTATCTAGACTCGTTCTTTTAAAAAAATTTGTTGTATATTAATTTATTTCATCGTAGATGTAACGTTGATGTTGAGTAGCAAGTATTTTGGCAATTATTTAAAAATTTTTATATTCAAGTATCAGTTCTTTGAAATAATTATGCTTCCCCTCAAACCTGATTGACCAAAGATGCGCCCTCGAGGACCGATTTGTTTAATGGTTTTCAGATAATGAGTCATAAAATAATATTTTGGTATGCCAAGCTTCAGCTCAGGGACCTGATATTAAATTTTTCGCGTTTATTCTCGTCCGTTTATTGCCACTTAATAAAGTGGACTGCCAGAAACGTAAATAGGGTTTTATTGCTGAAACAGAGATGGACGAAGCTCGATATTTTTCTGAGAAATGAAAATAATTTTTCAATAGATGACGCTTATTTCATCGATAGTGTAATAAATATCATACCCATTGAAAAATTTTCATTTTTCAGAAAAATATCGAGCTCTGCCCATCACTGTTGCTGAAAACATCGATTTTTAACCCCGTTAAATCAGCAAGTAACACCTCTCTACATCTTTTATCTTTTATCTTTTATCAAACACACACCGGTTTATTATTTTACACCATTTTCTTTTACTACTCATACAATTTGGTTAACACCGCAAAATTTTTTACAGTGTATGATATTATACGTGATAATAATGCTATAGAGAGCAATTTTTTTTTAAATTAAAAAATAGATTGAATTATACATGATTTTATAATAGTTGAAATGTTTTATTAAAAAATCAATAATATTGTATGGGGGTTGTACAGATTTACACCTGTATATAAACGTGAATTTTTACACCATTTCAACTTTAATCTTGAATAACTTTTGAAGGAGTTGATTTATCGAAAAATTACAATAAGAGACCCTTTTTGTAGAGCCTCAAATTCTCTACAAAAATATGTAAAGGAATATTTCGTTATTGAGCAATTGAATTCCGAATAAAAAAAAATTTGAATGTTATTTAAATAGAAAATAAAAAATTGTACATCGCTACCTCTAAAAATTTTTGTAAAGGTCTGAAATTTGGTGAGGCATCTTTTTTCATCATTCCGAAGATATTGAACGTGTATTCGCAAAAAAATAAGTAATATTTTTTTGAAACCCCCTAAATGCATATCGGAAGTTTTTTTTTCCTGGAGCGGGTGGAGGTTTGAAGTATATATAGGATGGAAAAATAAAATGAAGTGAAAACGAGATGTGTAAAAAAGTGGCGGAGGATAAAGTTTCCGAAAGAGGGATCGCACGGTTGCGCTTTGATCGTTGATTCGAGCGTTGACTCGCCGGAATTCTCATTCCTCGTGGCCGTTCGGGCTCGCCGCGCTTTTACCCCCTGTTTGTTCGTTTCGGTGGGTGGATACACAGAGTGTAAATTTGAGTCCGCGCACGATGGACTCTCTCTCTCTCTCTCTCTCTCTTGCCTCGTTAGAGAGGACGATTGTTCGCCGGGCTGAAAGAGTTTGAAATCTGTAACTCGCCTACTATGTTTTTCCTCTCTCTCTCTCTCTCGCTTCATTTTCACCTGTCTCCGTTTCACCAGCGAGCGCGGAGAATATAATCAAATTACTGCTCATTTCCGTGCCATTTGACAGTGTCGTCGTCACGACACACCTTTCGAAACGTCATACGGGTTTTATTTACGTATACACACGAAATATTCGCGGTATTAATTTTCCAAGTAATTTGCCAGTGGATATGGAAGCGCAAATTTTGTTTCGGAAATTTTTCTTTTCCGTAAACGAAATTCAATGGCCCAGCGAGCCGGGAAAAAGCAGGGAGTTGTAAACGACTCGCGTGTTCTCCAACTGTTCCGAGTGTCCGTCACATTTTCCGTGGTAAATGTTATTCCGTAAGCTACGAAGTATCTGTTGGGATATCCCGGGACTTTGCCGAGTTCATCCCCATTCAGAAAATACAAGCCACATTTCCGCGGGCTTGGATGCACGAGAAATTCTGTAATGTATGTGAAACGTTTGTACAAATTTACAAAGGCTCTTCCACTCCTATTTTTTATTGTTACTTTCTCGCTTTTACGAAAATTTAAAACCCCACTGTAGAGATTTTCTCCATCTCTCGCCTCATCCCCATCTCTTAAATAATCGTACAAAACTTGCACATTTTCGCTCATTTTATCTTTATCTGGACTCTACACCGTTTACACGATTTATTTTCACAATTTCATTTTTGTGTAGAAATATTGTGCGAGTTTCGTGGTTATTTAGAAAATATTTTTTGGGAGTGAGAAGATTTTTTTTTAGTCCTTGGAATTTATCGTTAATTTTGACGAAATTCTCGAGTCGACGCGTTTCGCACGGAAAGACCCGTGGAAATGTATGCAGGTCGTATCAAACGGGAGTGGACAACGGCAGCGTGTAAATCCCGCCGACCGCTACATTTCCCACTTCCGAGAAATTTAGAAATTAACGCGTTTCAACGTTCCCCGGGACTTCCGGCTTTTCGCCGTCTCTCGCGAAATTTTCAAAATTTTCGATTATCGGCAAATGTTTCGGGAATCTCGAATTATGCGAAATATGTTGTTGCATCAGAGCAGGAAAAAAAAGGGGAAGCGGAGAGATTAAAAAATTTTCTTGTGCCTGCCTACTCAATTAAAAATTGTCTGCACGCAATTGCGAAACTCGCATGCATCGGAGATATGAAATTTTTTTGCGCGAGAAGCGAGAGAATATGAAAAACCTTTTTTTTTTATCCCCTGAACCACTCCCGCGCTTTTTCTCGATGCCTTCTCGTCCTACAGCCGCTTACCTTCCTTTTTTGCTTCATTTTCTTAACAATTTTTTTTCACCGGCTCTCGATCTCTCGTTAAGATATCATCTCGATTCGCTCGTGACACGCCACATTAAGTCCCCGTCGGCGGGGGGGGGAGGGTTACGCGAATGGATAGAATAAAAAGGTACACCCGCGGCGCGGAAAAAAGCCGGACGAGAGAGGGGCTAAAAATTGCCGGAACTTGCAGATCGATACCCGCGTGTGCATCAGAAACTTGAATTATGCGGGCTTCGACGTGATTTCCCCAAAGGCACGGAAAAAAGAAAACATACCTCGAGCTCCTTCGCATATTTGCTGTACGATCGACTGCATATAGACTCCCCCGTTTGTTTCATGAAATTTTCAATTTTCATATTTTTCAATAACACCCGGCTTAAGTTGCCATATCGGTTTATTTTGTAAAATATATTTCTTTGTTATGATAATCTTTTTATATTAAATTTTAACGTACTTTATACTATATTACTTTCTGTACATAATATATTATAATGTATCGCCATTTTTTATCATAAGCAAATCAAATATTTTACATTGTTAAATACATCACATATATTTTATATGTAATATGAGAATAATTTTATATTTTTATAAATATTATTTGAAGATTTTTTTTTTATTACATAAACTTCGAAATTATTTAGGCAGCGAAAATTGCGAACGAGTTTTCTGGTGATTTTCGGCCGTCATTGGCATTCCTATCGGTCATTCCGCTAATAAGTTATTCGTGTCTGCACGCGAGGCCGCGATCTTATTTTTCCTCTTTTTGCTTCTAACATTATTATTATTTCTTCTCCAGTACAGTTTGAATGTAACAGCGAGCACGTGAACGAAACATTATTCGGGGCGAAAAACCCTCTCGCGTACTTTTTTTTACACCTGCGCTCGTGGAAAACATTCATTTGTAATTCGACTCTTTACTCCACGTCTACGCGTTCGCGCCAGATCGACGAATAATAATATTTAAATCTCGAAGTGTTTTTCAGCGATTAAGGCGTAGTTGTCTCAGTACAGTCAAGTTCAAATATTATGTTTGACGAAAAAAGCCTTAAAAACTTGAAATTTTAAACATTAGAAATAATTGAAGAAAAAAAAATATTGATATAAATACGTACGAGCGTTGCTATAAAATTTTACATGCATGAATGCATAAAATTCTACGTGTTAACACATATGTTAATTAAGCAAAATCTTCCATTCCAAATGTATGTCGAATTCAGAAAAATGAATCTTTTTTAAAATTAGTCAAAATAAGCAAGATAATATCTTTATGTCTTAAGTGTTCTTTGAATATTTTGACACAGAATTAAATAGATAGCATGTAGGTATAGATATTAGATAGATTTATTAAGAAATGCGTACAATAGATTTTTTACTATGACGAATAAGTAAAAAGTTTAAGTATGATTATGTAAGAAAATAATTGAGATAAAGCTCTATTGATATATCATTTTTTAGAAATTTATTTAAAATTTAACATTCTTTAATCTGATAGACATACATTTATTAAATTTTAAGAAATTTCATAATAAATAAATCGAGATACTTAGATATTGTTTAAAACCACATTCTCCTATTAGAATAAATACTTTTCAAAAGTGATTTTCCACCGAAATATTTTTAGTTGTAAATGGTAAAGCTTCTTAAAATTTTGCCTAACTCATCTTTATATTAGATCAAAGAATATTTTATTTAAAATGTTTCAAAAACTCAACACTATATAGTTTTTTTTGAAAATTCTAAAAAAAAATTTTCAATTATTTTCGTATACACATTTAGATTTCATTATAGCTCACGTGGTACGATTCGAAGAAAAAATGGAAAAAAAACTTTTGGTTGCAACTGTAGCGATATATAGAGGTACCTCAAACGAAATGAAATAAAAAATTTTATCTTTGTCGAATTTTGACAGATGAGAATACCTCCGCAGATTTTCCAGTATTAAATAAACTTGAGAATGTTCCTTAAAGGGGAAAGCGAGTTTTATCGAGGATTTAAGACGTTCCATAGAGGATCTCTTTGGGAAAAATTAAACAGAGAGGATATGCTCCAATTTTTTTTCCTTTCTTCGTTGGTGCTTTTCAGGATCTGGGAGGGCTCGAAGTTCTTCACGCCGGGTTTGAGGCCTCTTCTTTTTCAAGTAAAACCTGCACTTTCGAAACTTTCTGGCGTATGCCTCGCTCCCCCGATGCTCTTCCTCCCGGCGGCGTTTCTCTCGCTCGCTCGCGGGAAGAAAATTCTGCGATCGACGTGTACAGGGGGCATCGAGTTCCCGCGCTAACGGGCGAGGACCACGAAACTCTTCTACATAATTTCGCGTAGCTTCCTGCGAGTGGCTATACACCTTATTCAGACGCGAGACAGAGAGAGAGAGAGAGAGCTGCCCGAATCGAGGCTAAAAGTAAAAAAAGAATAACGGCCAGCGAAAAGAAAAAAGCTAGAGCGCAAGAAGAAAGAAAAAGAGAGAGAGAGAGAGAGAGAGAGCGAGGAGAGGAAGAATTACGAGCTGAAAGAAACACGAAGAGTTTGCAGAAAAATGAAGAAAAGACTGGCCCGCCGTCTCTTTCCCGGCGAAACTCGAGAAGTGAAAAAGGAGAGAGAGAGAGAAAGGGTTAGCGAAATTCTTGCACGTAATTTTTTCCCTTTCCCAGTTCCGGAAACCGCGAAAAGAGAAACGCTCCTAATACCGAAGTGAGCAGAAAAAAATAAGAAATAACGAAGGAGCGACGAAAAAAGGAGGGCAAAGGAATGGGGGAGGGGAGGGGAAAAGGGAGGAACAATTTTGGTGGACGATCTTCCGGGCTGGCGAGCGGAGCTTGTGACGGCGATGAGAGCGGAAAACACTGTCGTGCGCGCAATCAGCATTCCGGGGACATTCATTGTAAGCTCGACCCAAGAAAAATAGCAGTAAAAGCCACAGAAGAGAAAAAATAAATAAAGAACGTAGAATGGGAGCTCGGGAGTAAATTTGTTCTCGTTTTTTTGTAATCATGCGCTGGCATTTTTCGTACTTTCGTTTCCTCGGTTTGTTGAGCTTTCCTTCACCTGTTCACGTTGATTTTATTCATAAACATAAAATATATATACCCGAAATAACGAAAGATTGACCAAAAGTGTCACTTTCCATATTCTTTTCTTTTTTAATCAAGCATATATTTAACTTATTCACGAATCTCCGAGGGAAAATTAATTAACATTCGCATCGAGAATTAAATGAACCAGAGATGAGGCGGGCTCCGAGAGAATTAACCCCGTCTCAAAATTTCTCCCGGCCCGAAACCTCCTCTCTTGGCGCTTTAATATATTTTCCTTGAGACCGTAACACCGAGACCATCTTTTTTTTTCGTGACCCTTTACGTGACCCACATAACCCCCGGTCGTACGCGATTGTTTACGAAAAAAAAAGAAGAAATAAACATAAGGCACAAAAAGGAGAAGAACGAAAGTAAAAAAGGTAGAAAAAATAGTTTTCAGAGCAGAAGCGTGCAACGGCGCAATAAGCGGAGCTCCACTTTTGCTTCTCGGTTAACTCCTTTAATATTACGTAGCGATATACCGAATACACGTGCAGCCACATATCTGCTCGCGTACATAAAATATACGTATAGATTGCTCCATTTTGCTTCTCGTGCTCTTTTCGCGATTCCACCCCTTCTCGCCCTCCGCCTTTTTCCCAGCTTCCCTTTTGTTGAAATAAGCTTTCGGGGGTTTGAAGTTAAAGCTACCTTAGCCCCGAAATTTTGGCTCTGCTCCTCTCGTTCTCCTTCTTCGCCTCCTTCTTTTTTTTCTCCTTTCCGCCTCGAAAACTCCACCTGCTGCGGTGAAATCCAGGAAAAGAGCCCGGCTTATAATTTGGCGGTTATTCTCGATCGTTTCGACTCCCAAAAGGGTCGCGATCGTTTCGCGAATATTCTTTTCGCCTCTCGCTCGAAATTATACGCATTATCGCCGTTACTGTTATTTTCATTATTATTTTCATTATCTTCCCGACTGAATACAATTAGCGGCATTTTTCGACGAGAGGGGCAGCGGATGTACTTCAATTTTATTTTCAGCGAACATTCCCTTCAGGATCCGAAAGACCTTTGAAAGTACACATAACTTTAATGAGGAAAGATGTAGGCTTGTTTTTAAAATTTAACAAGCGAGGAGTTTTTTTTTTGTGGAATTAAAATGATCGATGGCTAGATTGACGGAAGATGGTTTTTTTTTCTTATTTTTCATTTAATGTTCTTGTTGATGCAATTAATGGTTATTACGTCGAGAATTACACGAGCAAACAAAAACGGGCTGGGATCGTGTTATTAAAGCCTTATCGGAATTATCGATCCCCCTCTCGTGCGCCTCCTCCTTTTTCTTCTTCTTCTTCTCCTCCTCCCTTCTTCTTCTTTCCTCCTTCGCGGACGATTCTCTGCAGCCTGGGCACTAATTTTCGTGCCGCAATTAGGAGCTAATTTTATTATCGATTATGCTGTCAAGCGAAACGAGACTTGCCGAAAGAGCCGAGGAGCAGGGAGAAAGGAAAAAAAAGGAGGAGAGAGAGTAGTTGAAATTTATAGTCGCGTTTGCGGGGCAAACAGACGGTTACCCGGCCTTTTTGCATAACGCTGAGAGATCGGAAGTGATTGGTCGCCATCGGGACGAATAACGAGGGAGAACCGTAAATGAATATCAATGATAGGAACAATTTCCACTCGACATGTATAGAAATGTCATTAGCGCCAATAAGAAATTACTCTCGTCTCTGTATGAAAAAAAAGAGAGAAACATGGATTTCCCTATCATGAAAAACGATAATGTAATTATGGAAATACCTTTTTCACTTCCGTCGATGTTTTCTCAGGAAAACTTTTACCCAGAAACGAATCCGCGCCGAAGCGATCCCCGTAATTGGACGAGAAAGGGAAAAAGATTTCCCGACTCGCCGCGATTCGGGAGGGGATTATGAAGGCAGGAGGTCCGCTAAGTGAATAAAATGATTAATCATCACTTTAAAAACGTTTTATCGTGTACACGAAAGTTTGCGAGGCTCCTCGGCCGACTTCGATTTTCCTTCTTGTTCTCCGGTGAAGAAGCGAGAGAGAGAGAGAGAGAGAGAGAGAGATAGTGCCAGCTCTCTAATCACCTGGTCAGCTAATCGGGCTCCGCCTCCGGGCCGTTCGGCAATTAGGGCTCTCGGGCACCGCGAGAACGAGGCATCGGGAACATCACGGACATCCGTGCCGCGGTTCAAACGAGCCGAAAGCGCGAAAGCTCCGAGAAGCGACCGGAGAGCCGGAAATCACCCTCCGAGGCCCTCGCCCAGCGAAAATATCCATTCTTGCACGCCAGATATATACACGAACAAGACGAGTCCGAATTAGCCAGCCAAATTATAGCGGCTCGCCTCCGAAACCTTTGCTTCGTTCGACGCGCGGGCCTCGATCCTTATTCCTATATATATTTTGCATTTTTTTACCTAAGATTTTATCCCAATATTTTCAGTAAAACCATTCGTCTGAATTCTCAAAAGTCACTTTTGCTTTTATTTGAGATTTTTTTTTTAGTTTTTAATGGGAATGCTGCTGGAATAAAATCCCATTCAATGAGAGTATATGAAAGTGTCTTTTTATCTAATATGTGCGCGTTCGTTTCTATAACTTCAATAACATTTTGAAATTAGAATAATGAAATTACTATAAAAAATATATATACTCTCAATAGAAATACACTACTAAATACTTTTAATATTGAAAAAGAAGAATTATTCGTAAATTTAACTATTAGATATACTTAATTTTTTATTTTTAGTTTTTACATCATCTAAATGTTCGTAAATATAATTAAATTCATCTTTTCCTATATTAAACATGAGGCCTCTAATCGATTCATCGGGATAGAGCGCATTATGCGGAGTTATATGAAATATGCGCCTGAACAGCAAAATATTAATTCAAATACATGTTAAATAAGAAAAACAAAACTCGGAAACTATTCAATGGATCAACTGGAAATTTTTACTAGACATTGTATTTTAGCAGAATAATTTTTATATATACTTTTTATTCCGAAATTGCAACGGAAACGGAACATTTGAAAATATTTGATAAAAGACTATCTTCAAGACGTGATAACTATTAAAATAATTGATATATATTGACATAATTCTCTTCATTTTGCAAAAAACTTTAAAAATCATCCTTAATAAAGTTGATTTCATCAAGAGAAAGGAATTCCACGAATTCATATTGAAAAAGCCATTAAAAGACTGATTTTTGAATCGTTTTTTGAATTTTTCAATATGAAATCTTGGATTGTGCCCCGAATATGTAATATTTTCGTTATCGATTTTTTTTTCAATTTAAAGAGCCTATTTTATCGGAAATTTCCCGTAGATAACAAAGTCTGTAAGTATATTTAGAACACAATCCCATAATTAATATTAAACAATCCATAAAACTGGGTTTTCGATAAATTTTTTTATTATCGCGCACCGAGCCACTATAACCTGCTAGTTACTAATAAAAATGAATGATAATTACCTAAATATTTAATGACAGGATGATAAAGAGTATAATTTGATGCCGCACTTGGCGAGGAAAATCGTCAAAATGAGGGACAAAGTCCATCCAGGAATACGAGAGATGAGATCTAAAACAATAATCGCGTTAGTATACGTGTATAGGATCGAGGCAGGTTGCAGGTTCAAAAGTAGCGAGGTAACGAGATGAGGGACCTTCTTTGAGGAGGGTTTTTGAGCGCATATATATTTAGGTACGAGAAAATGTGGGAGGAGATGCAGGTTATCTCGGCGCTCGTCTAGCACGTGGGAATAAGTAAGAGATAAGTAGACACGTTTTCATATGCTTCCTGGGCTCGTATCCCCGTGACGACGAGGACGTAAGCCTCACGGATGTTTGCATAAATTCGTGAGCCAACTAAACCTCCGGCGCGGCGAATACAGTGATATTCCGGTCGGTATTTGGGCGAGAAGAAAGGTGAAGCTTTCCGCACGTTTTCTTCGTACTCGTTCGTTCCTGCCGTGTCGTCTTTAGCGAGAAAGCTCAAATAACTCGGGGAGTCGAGCACAAAGGGGAAAGGGGTCGAGCACTCGAGGAAAACGTAGGAGAGAGAGGGCGCAAGGGCTTAAAGTTTGCCCGCCAAGAGGCGAGCCTTTCTCTTGCGCTTTTTCAGCGATTCTCTTATCTTCCTCTCTCTCTCTCTCTCTTTCTTTGTGCATGCACGGTATACAAGTATAACCAAGTTCACATCCGCCCGGGAATGTAGTCGTACGCTTTTATCGTACAGTTATATTTTCCCCGATGTCTTCCTCCTAATGAGGCGCTTTATTAGAGAGAAAGACCTCCGGAGATTGTTATTTTTTCCTCCTTCAAAAAGATGGCCGCTACGCCAAAAGCCAGGAGGTTATGCATTTGTCATTTTTTTTTATCGTCTGACGCAAAATTCCGTATCCCCTTGCGCCTGGCTTTAATATTTTTCCCTTTTTTTCGGCGCGTGCGTGCGAAGGACAGATTTTTTCCGCGCCCGTTCTATCATTAAACACTTCGTCAATGTTTAATGCGGCCGCGTTATTTTTCATGGAGATGCCTGGCAACAACAAAAAGGGAGATATGGAAAGCTGGAATAATTCGCAGAGAGAACGAGAGGAAACAAGCGGACAAGGTGTGCGACGCGCCGTGCGTCCCGCGGAAGCGAGAGAGAGAGAGAGAGAACAGCTTTTCGCTGGAATTTATTGAAATGCGGGCTGGACGGTGGATTACAATTGTAAATACGGACCGAGTGGCTGGAGCGAGAGAGAGAGAGAGAAATGTTTTTCGTACAAGACAGAGAGGGAGAGAGGGACGTTTTTTGCACGAGAGCGAGGGAGAAACTGTTGGCGGTGATGGTCCTCGGCTGGAGGGCTAATCCGTTCGCGCGACTCGGCCATCCCCGAGAGCTGCCGTGCCAAAAAGCATTACCTGACTCTCGACAACGTCCTCGTGCAATTTAATACGTGTACCCGATACTGCGAGACGAAAGGACTCAACTGCCGAGCGCTCGCTCCGAAACTCGCAACGACCGCGGGTCCTTCTCCTACTCGATCGTTTTCCATACACAGTGCATGACGCGCGAACTGCATATACACGGCGTGCGCATCTACACCGGGCCCCGGGCTAGAGCTCATAAATTCGAGAGTTTTGTCTCTTCTATACCGCCCTACACACCTCTTTCTCTCTTTCTCCAACGCTTCGCTCTCGCGCCAGGACGTCGCTGCTGCAAAAAGACGCGAGAACGGTACACGTGTACTTTCTCTCCCAGTTGACAGCGCGATTCACGGTTCGGGCGCCCACCAAAACTTTTTCTTTCCATTTCTCCCAAGTACAACCCCGCTATATAGACTCGTCCAAAAAATAAGTTTTACTATATATTATTCCTTTTTCGCAGACGTTCTTTTATAATACTGTCAACAGAGAGATAGAAAAAGATATATATGTGTCCAAAAATTTTGGCCCTTAATATTAATGTTTGGTGCGTCCTGAAATGCAACTTTTCGTTTCGTGTTTAATTAACACACGTTGAAAAAATTTACTGGATTCATCTGCGTGAGTTTTGTAGTTCGGTAACGAGGCAATATACGTAGAAATTCCCCTGAGGGGTTATTTTTGTAACAACTTTTGTGCTCGACAAAAAAGTCTCGTGTAATTTTTCAATAACTCATTTTTAACAGAAATTTTATTTCAAAATTCTCTTTTATACGTACAAACCTATGTATGTAATTTCAAAATTATAATCTTGAATAGTTTTTTAATGAAAAATTATTACAGACCTACAAAATATTATTGCGTTCAGGATCAACTAAATCTTAAAATATTAAAGGCTCAAATTTTTCATTTTTTTTTTCAGTATTCGTGGGTCCTCGAAAAAAATATAGTCAACTTTTTTGGACTCTGGTTCAATAACTACTTTGTTTTTCAAATAATAATTCGCTTAAATCTGAAATACTGCAAGCATACTCAACTATACGTTTTCAGAATATTTTTAATGACATTCAACGCATCGCTCCGTATAATTTTTCATCGGAATCATGCAACGCAAACTCGAGAGCTCTCGTGCAAAGTTCATTTTTTAACGTGACTGTATTCGAGCACTCCCTTAAATCTTGTTGATTTTCGACGGTGAATCATCCTGTATATATCGCGATACGCGAATTCTTGAGTGGTGAGTTCCAGTCGCCCGTTCTTTCCATAAATTCGTGACTCGTTCCCATACGAAGGGTATAAGGGTGGACGGGAAGGGAGAGAGAGCGAATCGTGAGGTCATAGCCGGTGTGCACGCCTCGTGAATACACATTCTCCTTTTTATTTTTATTTCGCTGCAGCTCTTTTTCCCCTTGCCTCTCATTTTCTTTGTTTTCTGTCTGTTTATCTCTCTCCCTCTCTCTCTCTCTCTCCCATGTCTTTTTTATTATTTTATATTTTTCTCCGACGTCGGGCATGTGATACGACTGATGTGTACTCGAGTTTCGATGCGACCGCGCTCGTCTCTACTTCTGTCCAATAGAAAAAGCTTTTCCCGCGTTATGCATGTAATTTATGACGCCCGTCGGCAAAAACTGCGCGGTAAACGCTATACCGTCGAGGAAAACGTTTGCAACGTTAAGCCGCTCGAAAGAATTCGCGTTCAGACCGAGAAGGGTGCAAGAAATTTTGGAAAATTGCAAAAAGGGGTCGAATCCGTGCTTTTAATTATACATTTTTCAATTTAATTTAAATTAAATTAAAAAAAGAAAATTAAATTGAAAAACTAAAAAGCTCGCGCATATAAATTCGTATGATATGTGAAAAAGTTCCGGATTTTTTAGGTAACATATTTTTCTCGGTATTCTACATTCGAGTTCCACTGAACTTTTATCACGTTTCAACGGGATGAAAATTTGTTTTTTGACTGAAATATACATTTTAGTCGAGATACACGGAGCGTATGTAATTCCATCATATTTTTTTTTGTTTTTTTCAAAGTTTGACGGAAGCATAATTCCCGAATGAAAAATATAAAGAAACGGGTCGGAGGTAAAAATGGGAAGGAAGAAGTGAAAAAAGGGAGAAAAAATTCGCTCGACGAATTTTTCGAGCAGGATTGGAAACAGATTCATTTGTGTTGGAAGATATCGGTACGGGGCGCGCGCGTACGCGACCAATTTCCGTATTACCTGCTCCCGTTTTGTTTCACGATCCGTTCGTCGGAGCTTCGATTGTTGCGAAAACACGCTCAGGTGTATAAATTTATGTATTTTAGCTCCGGGGTAAAATAGGAGAGCCAACAAAATGGCAGGTTTCACCGGAGGGCGGAATTCTCGCGCGAAATATTTCAAATTCTCGACTGTCGGCCTCGCTATCGCTTTATCAATGGATATTTTCCATTCGTGTGTCGCCCTGCCACTCGGGCTTTTTACCACACTCCATTTTTTAGCCGTTGATGCGATCGCGAGAACGCAACAGTGATCCCTGTAATTGAATACATTGAATACAAAAATATTTCTCGCCTCGCCCCCCCCCCCCTCCCCACTTGTTATACCTGTCATCCGATTGTGTTTCAATCGCTTTTTTCTTTTTTACAAGCTTCCGTTTCACAATTTTTCCATATACACATGCTCTCAAGGGATTCTCTCTATTTTTCGTTTCACGAATTTTTCATGTAACTTTTTATAGAATCGAAAAGTCAGTGTTTTTGGCCCCGAGACTTTGCCTCGCGGATATAAAAGTTCGAATATTTATTTATTTTTTCGTCCGCTGACGTCAATTTATTTTGTTCTCAGCTTCAACTGAGTTTTGCGACTCTCATTCCCTTCCGACGCCCGCAATAAATTAATAAACTCGTATGACGGCTGGTTACGATTTTTTTTTTTCATTCCCTGTCCCGACCTCTCGACGTTAATTTCACTCGTTTGTGACGAACGCGCGAGTGGATGACGCGAGCTACGAAAATATGTCTGAAATTCCTATACATCTTTAATAATTTTTTGTGATACTTTTTGAAGGATATATGAACAAATATAAATATTCATTTAAGTTTTTCGAGTATATATTAAAAAAAAAATCTATAAGAAGATTTGAGCTTGGAGGATCAAATCGTGAATTTGTATCGTCGGAAATGTATGAGGAGCACAAAGGTGCACATTCGTGTGCGGAGCTCGGGGAGGGATATTGCTCAAGGCGCATTTTCGAGCCACGAAAGAGCCCTTTAAATTTTCCAAAGCCGCGGAGGCCATAAACCGAAACGTATAAACTCACGTGCGCGTGTGTAAGCGTGGTCGGCCAGCCATTTGGAAAATTCCGTGCGCTCGCGTACGAAAATAATACAAAATTATTTACTCGCCGGGGAAACAAAACATTTTTTAGCGGGAGCTAAAATTTTGACATTTCGAGTAAGCTGGAAATTCGACTGTTTTTCTTCTCGAGAAAGAAAAAAACAAAAAGTACGTGAAAAAAAACAACGTAGCCGACGAAAAAAAGTCATGAAAAAATATACATCGAGGAAAAAATAAAGGAATAAGCGGCGTTTATCCGAGGGGATATTGTTGATAAATAAAAAATCGGATAAAAAAGATTGAATGACGAAGCGAGAGAGGAAAAAAAAACAGTGTAGCAGTGGCCTCGAGGGGTTCGGTCCATGAAAAAGTTTCGACAGTAAGCTCGGTAAATGCGTACAGGCACGAGTGGAAAAGCTTTTCGCGCTTTCCGTTCAACACGCGAGAAAGAGAAACGCGAATCTTTCTCTCCCTCGCTCGCCGCCCTGGCTGTGTCTCTCTTGGCGCCTGTTTTCGCGGTAATCGCGATATTTCAGAGTGCCGAAAGCACAACTTTAAACATCGGACTTAAGCTCTTTCGCCGCCGGAGAGGAGAAAAAAAGCGTGAGGATCGAGGCAAAGGCGGGTGGAAAAAAGCAACGTTGGTGTGTGAATCGGTGCCCTTTTCCACTCATCGTGATCAACGCGCGTGTGTCGCTGAAGATTCCGCCAAAAAGTAAAAGCGCGAAATTTCACCTGTCTCGACTATTTCCCGGATTCCCGAATAAGCGCTCTTACGAACGTTAACCCCGAAAGTATACTGAAATATATATAAATCTGGCGGATGCGTCGACGGAACCTTCGTCGATTTATGCAGCGCGGCATATATAGTTTGCCCGCGATAACGATACGGCAACACGCATCCGGATTAGTATAATTCTTTTCTCGCCTCTTTATCCCCCTTTTTTTTATCTACCCGACCGCTCGGCCTCGTATTTACCAATTTATTCCTGTTTACTGTTGCTCCGAATTAAATTCTTTTTTCCTACTGTTTTCTCTCTCTCTCTCTCTCTCTCTCTCTCTCTAAAAAGCGACTAGATAATAAAAAAACCCCCTTCGAATGTAATGCATACCGTGTATTTATCGAGATTATAAAAACACTTTGCCTTCTATACCGGGGAGAAAAAAGCTTAATTTGTTTTTCTGAAAATTGTTTTGGCTTCTGGCATCGATGGTGTGTACGTGTCAGCGTCGCATCCTGTTATTTTTTCGTATATTCGAAAACGCGCAGGTGAACGGAAAAGAGAGAAAGCTCCCTGGGTGCTTGTTTGTCGGGCTGTGAAACGTGTTCAACGTAGAAATCTAATCTACTTAAAAGGAGAGAGGATCCCGGAACAACCGGAATCGCGAGAGGGACGAAAAGAAGAGGCGGCTTTTGATACGCAAAAGGAGGAGAAATGGAGAGGCGATGCGGAGACAGTACGAGCTTTTCGGAAAAGCTTTTTCCCGTGTACACGAAGTATTATTTTCTACCACGCGAGTTCGACTCTTTTGTACATCGATACGAGTCGAGTATCAAGAGACCGGAGCACAGAAGCGACTGATATTCATATATTTATTTCAGATATTCTTTGAAATAAATTGAAGGCTTAGAGAGATAAAAAACATTTTGAAATGACGTTGGATCCTCAAGAGAAGTCAATTAAGAGGGGCTTCAAGAAGATATTTTATCGAAAGCATGAAAAGGAATAGTTATACTGTATACAGTATAATTATATGGAATTTGTTTTTATGACATGGAATATTAATCCAGTTTATTGACAGATAAATTTCAAGTATCATTAATACACTTTAGCACTTTTAAACAATCTAAAATATCTTATATATATTCATTAACGTGTAAGGTTTAATTATTCACCATAAATATATATGATTAATGAACTTTTGAGAGAATTATTTATAAATATAATATCAGATATGAGACTGAGTGAGTGAACCCAAGTCAAATTATAACGTAAAAATAAACATCATTTTTCAACTATTTGCGTTATATCGATATTTTACATCTCTAAATTAGTATATTGAGAAGAAAAGATTTATTCGGTCTTAAAAGTCATTTATTTGCGACTCATTTAAAAATAAGCCAAACAGAGTATCTCATTTGACTAGTATACGTATCGCCAATACATCTCCTGAAATAAAAATTCTACGGATGCTGATCTACAGTGAGTAAAAACTCGAACGATTCAGAGCTCAAATCTATTATTAACTGTGGAATTATTCAGCGATTTGAGAATGAAAAGTCGACTCGGAAAGGTAGAAGAAAAATAGAAACATCGTTAAATTGAAAAGACGAGAGCAGAAAGTTATAAAAGTACTGAAAACTGGTACTTGCATTTGTCTGGGAAAGTACGTTGGATTAATAGAGTTAACATCGAAACGAATTTCAGAGATTTAAACAGCAGATCCCTTGGGAAGCAGCTTGAGTGATAATCGCAAATCCGTTATATCCAAAAGCAGAGAGAGGTGGTGTTTAATAAATCACCGCGGAGATAAACCGATTGCCATGCATTATTACCAGAAATGAAAGAATCCACTTATATATTCAAAGTACATATATATACCGATATTAATTTCGAGGGAAACCGACGAAATAGGATTACATCACCATTTTGTGCTGAAGCTGATCAACGCTCGAGGGATTAGCAATTAAATCGTTTCGATAATAAGTCTTTTTTGCATATCAACATTACCATAGTTAGCCCATGAATTTCGGTGGAAAAAAAAAGAAAATAATCGCGTAATTCCAGGCCGGATTCTGTGCGGCTTGTCCGTAGACTTTGGGGAGTCTCTCGTGTATACACGGAAACGCGTGCCCGAAGTTTCTCTTCTTGTTCCATCAGGAGGGATAGAGATGGAGCTGGAACGAAGTGTACGGTGAGAAGGCAAGAGATAGCAGGCGGAATTTAAGCAAGAGGCAGAAGGAAAGAGAAAGAGAGAGAGAGAGTCCCGGGAGGAAAAGCTAAGGCACAGCTTACAGTTTAGGACGAGAGAAAGGCTTTGTACTCAACATGAGTAGGGAAACTCTGCTTCGCCCTCTCTCTCTCTTTCTCGCTCAAGCCTTGCACTCGTTGAATATCGAAACACCATTATACCCAATGGCGGCCTCTTTAGCTACCTCGTGATATACACATCCGTTATTTTCGTTAGACACAGCCGGGCTAAGATAAAGTTTGAATATTCCTAGTAAACCAACCCTTTCGGCTCTGGCTTGCCGCTTCGAACGTGTACTCACAAACTATCCTCATTTTATATGGAGCCTTTCTCACTCTTACACATGCCAACTTCTGACGTTGTTTGAGTTATTAATTGCGTGTCTGTTCAACATGCTCATTTTTCGCTATTCCATCGCCCAATATTTTGGTTAGAAATATTAATTATTCGTTAATCCTCATCGAAAATTTTCTCGCAATCGGCGTATATATGTTTGTTGATCAAGTTCTTTGATATTTGTTTTTAATGGACGCCGGGGATGACGTAAAGTTTGAAATTTTTCGTCGAGCGATGCATCAAAATGTTTTTTGATTCGGTTGAATGGGGTTTCAGGATAATTCGAATAGTCTGGGAACTCGAAATTGTCTTTGGGATCATTATTACTTTGTTGAACGTACGCAGAACCCTTTCCCATTTTAATTAAATTTTCTCTCTCTTTCTCCATCTCTCGCCGGCTGGCAGCCTCTTTGTATCTCTTTCTCCCGTCTCTCGGCATTTTCCCTTCCGCGAATTTCTCTTGTCCTAATACCGAAGCGAGGACAAACGACGTCAGGAACACCCGCGTATCCCCGGGCACGCGTGTTCCTTCGGATCCTTAAATTCAGACGTACTCACACCAGAAAGAGACAATTGCCAGGCATACGTCATCATGAATTAAGACTTAGCTCCATCATAATTCATTGTTTCCGTAGAGAAAGAGAGGAAAAAAATCAATAAAATATACCATCTCTCAAAGAATATTGTACAAATGTGCAATACGTTTTAAATATCATCGTCTATCACAGTGTTTTTGACTAAAATAATAATAGAATTGTGTCTTAATATTTTTTAATTATCCCAAATAGTCGATAACATGCACCTTAAAAATTTTTTAATATTTCTGGTAATATTATGTATGATTACTGTGATAGATTATGTGTAATTTTTTTAAAATGTTGTTCCTTCATTTAAATTCAATTTTACACTGTCCACTAATTTAGAATAAATAATATTTTTATATCTATTTCCATAAATAAGTGTAAAGACCGCAGCTTAGATGTAAATTCATTTTTATTTCTTGAAAATGATGTTTTTAATTATTTCAAAATAACAAGTTTATTAAACTAGTAATGTGTACTTCGGTGAAAATGTTGAATTTTGAGTTGAAATATATTATCGAAAATGAAATATTATACCTTGCTCTTAATTACCGCAGGTATTTACACTCCATACATAAAGCAAAGTCTTATAGAGTTGTAGCAACCGATGGATATCAACGAAGTTGTTTTAAATCTCTAATTACTCTCTATAGCACGTAAATATTGTGATGTGGAAATAAAATATAGATGTTGCCGATCCGAATTTAAAGAACACAAAAGTGAAGAACAATTTTATTCTCATTGTTATTAGCTTGTATACTGATGCCATTAATATACTTTGAGGGACAGATAAGCTCTTTTTCCATGTGAATTTTCAATTTTCTATACATATTTGGAAGGTGATACGACTTTGAATACATACGTACCTTTTGTGCAATATTCTAGAAATCTAATGA
The DNA here is from genome assembly GCA_030522545.1 of Cremastinae sp. A BG-2022a. Lineage (NCBI taxonomy): Eukaryota > Metazoa > Arthropoda > Insecta > Hymenoptera > Ichneumonidae > Cremastinae sp. A BG-2022a. The sequence continues at coordinate 25,309 of JAPYYW010000443.1, read as the reverse complement.
TTGATTTTTTACACCAAAATTTTGGAAGTTAATTTCTGCCAAATAATGGGTAAAAAGCTATTTAAATTTTGAGTATTATATATATTATAGTGCAAATATCAATATTTTCAGTCGTAAATCTTATAGTGCCAGATGTATCGGACCACGCCTTAAAGTCTGAAACTCAACCATGTGACCACATTACCTTAAAAATGGAATCGAACAAAACCAATCTCTCAACTCGACGAGAATTCTTTTTTTTTTCATTTTAAATCCGAAAATCCGTACACCGTGTCGTCGATGCTGTGCAACACTATTTTTCGGATCGAGCCAGTAAATCTGTCACTCGGAAATATGTGGGCGAAAGTAGGTGACACACGGACCGAAAATCCTTCTGATCCATTGCCCTTTTTCATCAATCGGCGAGCCCGGTAGGACGGAAATTGATCGATGCGTTTTTACCGAATATCCCGAATCCCCCATGAGTGTCAGTGATGCCGGTCAACCGCGCAGCGCTCATGATTTTCTCTCAATTTACACGAGGCCAGGATAAAATTGATCAGTCGCTTTTCGTTATGCTTCGTTTTCCTTCTCTCCCCTCCCCGTTGTCGCGTCCACCGCTGCCTATTTTCTCATTTTTTTTTAACGTTAACGAGACTCCGACTGTCGGAGCTTCGGAAAAAAAAATAGGAGTCCAAAAATGGCCTCGCGGTTCGCCCGCATAACTTTCCAAACACTCGTTCGTCGATTAATTCCAGGTATATGTACTCATCTTTTTTCACCGTGTATTTGTGAAGCGAAAGATAGAAGCTTGTTGTATGCACTCGAAATGAGCGCGCACCGCTGGTAAACGCAATTAGAACCACCAATTCCCCGCTTCCACCCTCTTTCTTCCCTCCCTTTTTCACCAACTTTCAAACTTTCGGCATTTTGTTCGGACACGTTGCAATTGTACGCACAATTCAGCGTGCATTAAACTCGTTAAGCTTTTGTATGCGTATACGAAATTCCTCTCTCGGTTGTAAGCTCCGCGCATATTATTCCCGCTCGAAACTCTGTTGGAAATAAGGATTATCATTCGTCATAAAATTTAGCTCGTTCGCGAAATATACGTGAAACCACCGTTGCAACACTTTTATTTATTTTCTGTTTATTTGTCGAGGTATCAAGAAATTATATAAAATGATATAATGTTAAAATATAGGTTTATTTTTTTTATTTTTTTATTTTATTATTATTAACGCTTCAGGAATTTGTTTAAATGCGAATAACAAGCTTGTGATAAGGTTTAAAAGCTTCTCTGTGAAAAAAGAGTAAACGTTCGGTTAGGATATCCGGCTTGGTTGATTCCAGGACGCTATTGTTGTCAGACCAAGGGGATTTTTTTTTCGTTTTGCACTCGAGCTTTGAATTTCTCATCGCATCGTGAAACGGAGAAAAGGAGATGAGGGAAAGAGCGGCGGACAAAAGGAAAGAGTCAATTCTTTAATTAGCGTCGTTTCTTACTACTCCGCTGAGCGAGTTTTCGCCGCCGTGACGACGTCGATCTTTAAAAGTTGCCTCTCTCTTTTCTGCTCGCGACAGTTTCCTCGGTCTCCCGTTACCGCCGGACTCATCTTCTCGAACAACTCTGTTCATTCGATGGCTCCCCGGATGCCTTTTAATCTCGTGAGACAAGTTAATAAAAAAGCACACGGAGAATAAGGTAAAAGGATGAAAGAGAGAACGATTATTAGACGGGAAGGGCGTACGTCGGGGATATTCGATAAGATCGAGTATCGACGGGACAAAAAAGAAGGAAGAGAAAGAACGAGAGACACCGGGGTTGCAAAGTCGACGAAAGTTCCAAAGCAAAAGACATCTCAGAACCTTGTAGACTTTTGTAATGAGAATAACGTGTCTGGAAGCTCTCGCTTGCTGGTCGACGATCCAACAATATAAAAAAAATATTTATTTTACTGGTGAGGTTATTTTCCGACGAAAAAAAAAAATTGTTTCGAAGGTTAATAGGCCAGACGCGAGGTGAAATTCTTAGCGGGATGAATTATGCGTCCTTGGTTCACGGTTGCGCTGAGAAACCAGAGAAGAATTTCTTGCCCGCGTTAATTCCGAAAACGAGCTTGGAAGGCGATTCCCTGCTCCCTCCAGCGTTACTTTCATCCCCAGATATTTCTCTCTCTCTCTCTCTCTCTCTTTCTTTATTTCTCCTTGTCTCCGTTTTGTTCGCTCCCTGAGAATTGTGTCCTTTAACTCTGGCCGCGAGTAACCATACATTACAGCGGAGCTTCCTTCCTCCGCAAGCTCCGTGGAAAGGGCAGCTAAAGCTCCCGTCTCGACATCGTGGCGACCAACGACCGACCGCGCTACCACGGCGACAACATTCTTCTATCCCCTCTGTATACGGTATGCTTTGCTTGAATTAAACTCAAGAATTCACGTACTCGCTGATCTAATTGAGGCCTTATCTTCATGGAAATGAATTGAAAACCAGGCTACAAAAGCTATCTCTCACTTTTTTTTCAGCTATTTCACTGCGTTATTCCTTTTTTCGTGACTCACTTTTAGAGAATAAAGTAAAATAAATTACAAACATTTTTAAACAGAAAGATCAATTAATTTTAGAACTTTTTAAATATTTTTTCATACAGATTTTTTCATGGTACTTTTTGACTAAAATATGATGACTTTCGAAGGATTTAATTTAACATGTTACATATAACATATTATTCTTGATTCGAATATTTTAATATTATATTTACGAAGAGTTTGTTCTTGATCTGACATTTCATTATTGAATTATTTATGCACAACAGCGTGCAACACCATCGATATCCGTTTCTGCAAATGTCGATGAAAGTGACGTTATCTAATAATGCATAAATTTTAAATAATTTCCACGATTATTTCGAGTGCATTTGACATTTCTATTTAAATTTCATAGCTATTTTGTATATGCGCCTCCGTCTGCAAATTTTACGTAATTATTTTGAAACAGGAAATTGATGTCATCCTTCAAACGTTGAAATAGCAGTGTCATGGCTGAATCGGAGTAATTAATATATTGAGAACTTGATTTAATTAATTAAAATTGATTACTTAATCAACTTGTAGTAAAAATGAACATCACGTATAATTAAATGAGGTCATCATTCTGAATATTTAATTTTTTTTTAAATATTTTTTAAAATGATAACTCAACAATTCAACAGCAACAAGTACAATTAATATATTTAGAACTTGATTTAATTAATTAAAATTGATTACTCAATCAACTTGTAGTAAAAATGAACATCACGTATAATTAAATGTGGTCATCATTCTGAATATTTAATTTTTTTTAAATATTTTTTTAAAATGATAACTCAACAATTCTACAGCAACAAGTACCTTTTATTCTCCAACACAATCCTTCTCGTAAATCATCTTTCAAGTATTTCATTTTCTTTCGTGAACAATTGTCAATTTTTGTAACGACGCAGAATAAATTTTATTCGGGTCGCAGTTAAATTGGATTCGCATTTGTCAAAACTTCCCGTGGAAAGAAATTCGGAAGTTCTCGCAGAATTCGGGTCGCTGTAAATGGCCAAAATTGAATAGGACAGACAGCGTGAATGGCCGCATTTGCAGTGAGGATAATTATACGACTCGGGCTTTCCTCGCTTCTCATCACGGTCCGGTGGCGAGCTTTCCGCGAGGGGGAAGTAATGGATAAGAGAGGTCTCGCGGATGAAAGCTGACGTTGGACTCGTCGCAGTCTCCGGAGACGAAGAAACGACCTCCTGAATTTCGCACTCCTAAAACGGAAAGCGGGAAAACCCGGTCAAGACCGTGTGCCAGGGCGCGAAGAAACAAAAATGACGAGATGTGAACTTAATTATATCGCGTTCAAACGATTTAACGCGCTGGCATCCACAGTAATACTTTCTTCAGCGTGAAAAATATCGCGCTGCACAGTATACGACTTTCCCAAAGTTTTTCCAGCCTGCGGTTCGGGCTTCGTCGTGGTTTTTGGTTATCGAGAAAAGATCGACTATATATGTGAGATTCGTGCGAAATGGAAATCGAGGGCAGCTGTAACCACTTCCAGGTGGTTCGGACAGTCCGTTTGGTCTCGAAATTGGCTCAAGACCTGGGCGAGCAGACGGTACATATCTCTCATTCGGGAATAACATGCGCCTGGACGCGAAAGGGTTGGAATGGAGCGAGGGGGAGCAGCAGAATTCGGGCGGCGATATAATGACGAGAGGTGTTGATGCTTCTGGCGAGCTCTCGGACTCGGGAGCGTGTGCGCATTGGCAGCTTTCACGTTCGGTATATACGAACAACAGTAATCAACGACGGGGAACGACGACGGAGAAACTCTCATCGGGGGTAACGAGCCGTCATGAGAGCGATGGAAGACGAAACGGCCTCTGTGCTCGCCGTTCGCGGATTATACGTCGGGCGCATGCAAACGACGGGATCCCGACACCCGTTCATTCACTCCGAGAGCCGGCGGCACTTATTGGCCCAAGAATCCCTCGTGTCTCTTCAATACGACATTTAACACTGCAACCCAATTTGAACAATTTAATTCCATCAAAACAATGATAACGCAGACATCGATTTCAACCGACTCACGGAACATTCGTCTCTCTTTTCGCATTCACGATTATTAGATTTTCTGCTTCTCCGACGACGACGACGAGTCTATTTCGCTCATCATCGTTAATAACACTGGCACACAAAAAAAAGTGGTCTGTACTTTTGACCAGAACCCCATATCTTTTTATGTACTTTTGGCACGCTGATTCCGAATCTGGGCTCCGTTTTGTTCGTACATCGTCAAAATTTTGAGTAAATTGTGAAAAATCGTTAAAAATGGCTAAAAACTGCAGTTTTCACGGTCAAAAATTTTTTATCGAACTAGGATAGGCCTAATTTTTATATATTTTGATCGCCTGAATCCGAATCTCAAGCCTATTTTGTCCGTACACCCTTTAAAATTCAAGTAAATGGCAAAAAAATCCTTAAAAATGCTAAAAATGGTAAAAAATGGCTATTATTATGATAAAAAATAATTTCTGAAACTAAATCAAGTATAATTTTTTATGTATTTTGATCCGCTGAATCCGAATTTTAAGCTTATTTGATCCGTACTCCTTTTAAAATATAAGTAAATTGCAAAAACTCCCAAAAAAAACTCCCAGAAAATTTTCTAAATTTTACAGATTTTTAAGGGGTTTTTGCAATTTACTTATATTTTAAAGAGTGTACGGATCAAATAGGCTTGAGATTCGGATTCAGCGGATCAAAATACATCAAAATCATACTTATTGATTTAGTTTGAGAACATTTGTTTTATCATAATAATAGCAATTATTTACAATATTTAGTTTTTCACAATTTACTCGAAATTTAGACGGTGTACGAACAAAACTGATCCCAGATTCGGAATCAGCGCGCCAAAATACATAAAGATATGAGGGTCTGATCAAAAGTACAGACCACTTTTTTTGTGTCCCAGTGTAATTTATTTCGCATCTTCATATGCACACTTACGTCAGAGTAATCAATTCAATGACAATATTCCGCTTTGTGTTTGTGCTTTTACAAATAATTTCTGGATTCGCGGTTGTTACCCATCGGCGTTGAAGTTTAATTGAATTTTAGTTGAACGGCGCGCAGTTTAAACAAGCAAGAGCAATTATTGCGAGGCTTTCGAACTCATTTTGGGTTCACGCGAAGTTCTCGCGGTATTCTCAAGTCGAGAGGATCCGCTCGACGAGACACCGCGCAGTCTCTCGCACGGTCAAATATACTATACACGGGATTAAAGGAGAGGGCGAGGATTTTAGAAAACAGCCGATTCGGAGGAATCGCGAGCGAGCGAATGTGCACGTAATAACGTTTAGATTTCGTCGCTCCTCTGAAAGTGCAATAATATTATCGCAGCAATTAATCAGCGCTGCTCCTTGCCTCAACGTCGAAGCTCATTTGTCATGTTTCAATTACGCGAGAACTTGGCCGTTTGCCTTGCGAGCTCGACAAATTAAAAATCGTCGACTCCCAAGTTCCGTCGTCTCTCGGCGCGTGCGGAGGGAGCGAATCGAGAATTTCCCTTCTCGTATTTTCAGTATGATAAAAAACAAGAAACGTGGAATGAAAATGCGAGGAAATATTGTGGAAAAAGGATGAGAAAAATGGGTCATCCGGAACTGATGGCTGCAATTTCGCCCAGGAAAATTACCTGCGTCGAAGCCTTTTTTCTTCTTCGATGTTCTTGTTATCCGACGACAGGCGGGTTTGCGGATGCCGTCCTTGTCGGGCGATGCCGCCGTAGAAGCCACGAGTGCGCTTCAGAAATGGTAATTCATGCGAAAACATTTGTCTCCGTTACTCTTGAGAAAACTAATATAGGAAAGTTTGCATATATTTAAGCTTGTGTGCGTGTTTTTACGTGTGCTAGCTTGCCAGACATTTCTGTGCATCCCAACGAGTACGACTGAGGGAGTGATAAAAAGCGAGAGAGACAATTGAAGACGATGTAGTTACTCGAGGAGTTGACGACCGAGAATTGAGTGGGTTCGCGACTATTCGTTACATCACTTTTCTCCATCTCTCTCTCTCTCTCTCTCGGGTTCAAACGAGCGAGATATTATTCTCCTGTCACGGCTACTTTGTCCGTAATAATGTTTTATATATTTCTTCCCGCAAATACCATTTTCCTTTCCACGCAAATTCTCAAGATGCCAGTTATCTTTGACATTTTTTTAAATGATCGCTTCATTTCTCGTTTTTACGTGTACACGTCGGGAATAATTTCGGTCGCGATTGACTCGCTGATAAAATGAGCCACCCGCGATTCTTATAGGGGGAAATAAATCAAAGGTGAAGAGCTCTCTGATGTGCTGAATTCAAAAATTATTCTCGATGTCGTGCACTTTGTCTCCATCCCCCCCACCCCCCGCTTGTCAATGCGGGATATTCCATTCTCCCGAGTATCCACTCCCGATAATAAAATCCTTTGATCCTTATGTCTCTCTCAGCGCTACCTTCCGTCGATATATATTGTCTTCGACAGGTCGAAAATTAACGAGGATTCATTTTGCGACCAGAGGAGAAAAACTTGAATAATATTTCTCAATTTTTTTTTTATACTATCGAGATAAAAATTGAGAAAAATTTTCAGTGCACATTTCTGTATATTCTACAATTTTTTATCCCGAAAAATATGGAAGAAAAATGGAGGAAAAAGAGGGGGGGGGTAGAGGAGGTCGGAGCGAATAATTCATTCTCGAATCGTCTCGAGGGTGTAAATAGTATATCGAATCGGCGAATTCGGCTTATCGGTCGACGTGAGATACGAGACAGGAGAGAAAAGTACGAGAGAAGACTGCAATGTCTGGGCAAGAAAGAGAAGCCGATAGTAAAAAGAAGAAGAAAAAAAATAAAGGAAAGAAAGTTATAGCTCTGGTAGGAGTAAAAAAGTGTGCGCCCGTGTAAACTCGAGCTTCGCGAGCGTTCATATATTCCAGAGAGTTCGCCTCTCGAACCGGCATCGAGACGAACGAATGATTTCCTTAAGAGCGAATTTTTATCACGTGTAATATGTAGAGACAAGAGACGAGAGAGGGAGGAGGGCTATAGAGTGGCTGATTCAAGGGGAGAAAAGACTTTCGAGACGATATTTTACCACTCGAGAAAAAGTAGCCAAGCAAAAATCGATTTTCTTCGTCCGTTTTACGTTTTTTCCCCCCGCCCTTCGTCTCTGCTTCGTTCTCTGCCGTCTTTCCTGGCGGAGATAGAGAATGAGAAAGGGTTTAAAAATCTCTGAAGATCTATACATGAGAAATTTCGAAGGGGGTGGGGGGGCGAACGAGGGCGAGGAGGAGAAAGAGCAGGAGACGAGGGGCGCCGGCGTACTTCTAACGTCTCCCTTCTTATCTATAAGCTCATGCAAATGGCAAGCAGTTTGCCACGAGGATTTGCATACGGTTTGCCACGTCGATCTATGCCGGATCGTGTCTCAGCATAATATCGAGGACATTCCCGACTGAGCACACACTACTGGCCTCCAACCGTCCATCTTTCTCTCTTTCTCCACCTCTCTCCCTCATCCCCTGTCCCATTCTCCTACCAACCTTTCACTTCTCGTGTATGACCCTTCTTGGGATTTGGGCCTCGTTCACTTAACGCGTCTTCTTCATCCCGCGCATTATGTCAGCTTTTCCTCGTCATCATCTTTCTTCTCATCTCGCCTTCCTCCGGGCTCTTCGTCGAGGGAAGGCGTGAGGAAAAAATTGGCCAAGAGCTCTCGACACTGATGGAGCAAGAAAAAAAAACGACGAACGGGCGATTCACTTTTACAGTTTTTTATATAAGGGAGAAAAAATTTACGCGAGACAACGAAGCATTATTTGCCGGGGGGGGGGAAAAGCGCGTTCGTCTATTTTCTCTGCCTAGGAGCACAAATAGCACATATGTTTAGAAAGAAAATGGACGATAGACGAAAGAGGAGTTAACGAATTCTCGCGTTGCCTGGGGCGGGCTTCTAATTACGTCATAAACGTGTAACCGGGACTCCGGGGCGAATATTTAATACGTCCAGGTTTACAGAGGTAAGCCAAAATCCAATCGAGCAAGTGCACATATACAAAAGCCTGGGAGGTTTAGCACGATTCCCTATGTATATCTTGGGCGTGCATGTAGAGCGCGAGAGAATGGCCATCGGTTTGCCTCTGGGCGCATACCGGAAGCGCGAATATCGGAAATCGGAAATTCAGTGCATACCCGATATCGAGGAAAGGCTTTGACTGCGCCGCCCGATCTATTTCTCGTGGTAAATTCGTCCATGTGCACCAGGACAGAAGCAGATGCATAAATTTATACTGTGAGCATACACGTATATAGAATACACCCGGGACACAACCAAGATACTGATCCATTTATTGTTCTAGAACGGGGGCAACATGTTTATTTGTGTGATAATACACGCGAATTAAATTGAAAACGGTGATAACGAGGATGCGGGGGGATCGATCGGTGTCCATCGAATATCCATGCGGATGTCACGTATCTGCCGGCAGATTAAGAGATTCCCATTACCGCGAGGATCTTCGTCATCGGGTCGTCCTGCGGCGAAGCCGAGACGAGATAATGGAGAAGAGGCGACCGTGCCCTGACTTTGACGACTCTCTGGCTCCGTTGTTTCTCGACGTTTGACGAATAGTCCGAAATTCATCAATGTACAACAACGCGGAACGATAACGCTTGTAATTGTAAGCACGTACGTTGGACGTCAGTGTCATGTGATTGTGCGAAGATCGTAACCAGGTTTCAGTGACAATAACGATGCGCGCGAACCCGCAACCTCTTCCGGATGTATACAACACGGTGCAACTGCATAACCGCTCGGTTGATCGAGTGCTCGCAATCCTGTGCACACGAGAGCCTCCGTGTGCTCAGATCCAGAATGGCGATAGACACCGTGCGTTCGTAATTCCCGCTGCAATATCGTTAAACACGTTGAGAGAGCCCTGAGAGTCGCGACACACGGAGCACGACATGGCTGCTTCGTTTACAAAATGGCGACTAACTCGTGACGTCTTTCGTTTTGTCAGTAACAGACGATACTCGGGAACATTTGCATCCGTCAGTGTCTGGGATGTACACGTACTCGCGCTTGTTACGAGCGGGAGAGAGTCGATGCTTTGCCCCCCTTCCCCCGGAGCAACTTCCAGATACACACGCTCGCTTTTCTCTCCCTTTCCAAATTTGCATCAATCGGGCCACGGCCAACTTTGCGCCCGGCAGACAATACTCGCTCCGGAGAAACGAGGCCTTGTTTGCGATTTCGGTACACAAGTCGCGGAATTGGTCGCGGAAAGGAGGAAACCAAAGAGGTTTCATACCGCATAACCAATAACTCTATTTCCATAAATCCAGCCTTTGTTGTCTCTGGGCTAAATTCGCCCTTTGCCCGGCAAGCCTCGCAGGGTTAGTTGCCTTCGAATTTGCCGGATACAGAGAGAGGATATATTGAAAACGATGCTTCCTCTTCCACCCGATATTGCAAACTGTAACTATTCATGTTCGATCACGAATGTGGCCTTTGATTGCACGAGATCTCTATGTGTAATCTCACCACTTTTTTTTCGCCCTCAAAGGAAACTTTTACGACTCATCTCCCTGAAAATCGGTTATCAATTTTGTACCGAAAAATTAGATAAATGGTAGCCTTTCAACCATTATTCAAATGGATTAATTAGAAGAAAGTAGTCTCTGTGGAGATCTTAGTTTGTTAATGGAGATCATGTTTAGCCTGGTTAATGGATCTCTAGCAGTTCCAATAAGCATTTCGGGGGCTAAAGGTACGATTAGCCTGGAGCTTCCTCCCTCCAAGGTTAATCAATGTTTAGATGCATGTATATTTATGGAAGTGTGTGTGCGTGCGAGTGTACATACTCCTTGTATAATCACTCGTTGCATATACTCATTCTCTCTAGACCATTCTCCGTTGCGTCTAGAATATCGAAGAGACCTATAGGTATAGTGGAATCAAAGCTGGATATTAACTCGGGTATACGCGTATACCAGTTCTCATCAAGCATATAATCTTGAGCAATATCGTTAACACGTGACGAGGGCTCGGTTCCTGAAGCTTTGTGGCCATCGAGACGATGGGGATGGAAGCTCGTGTTTGGACATCCACAACCATCACTATATTTTCATAACATACGCACATTTTGGCTACGTGCGAGCGAAATTCGATAAATGCGAGCCATAATAAACTCCATGGGTATCCATGAAATATGTTATCCAAAGTCATACAATTTCAGAACATTGTATATAGTATAGACAGCTTTTTTGTTGCATCGTCCGTAGTAATAAGTTCATCAAGAGTATCCTTTGTCAAAGTCATTCTATCGAATGAATCTATACGCATTATGGCATTTGAGACCGAGATGCTTTGGAACTGCGTCCAGCATTATCGGTTTACCTGCAAAATACGTTAAGCGGGATGAAGAGCGGATTATCGTCAGAGGATTAGGGACGTTCAGGAAGCTGTCAGGATTCTGCTCAGCGACATCACGAGGAACGATATGAGGTTTACCCACGTCTAATTGCCAATCATCACCGAGCGTCTGCAGGCATCAGATGCACCGACGCATCGCTTTCGCTTCCTCTTCTCTCTGGCTTTGTTCTCAGCCTACCTGCGCAAGCTCCTGCACTTCCAAGCTTCCTCGTCGACCTTTCAAGTTTATAATACGCAATGTTTTTCCCAATTTTTTCATTCCACGCTATATTTTCAGGTCCTCTACAGGCGAATTTCACTTATCACCCACGAAGCCTTCATCCTATTCTTATTACATTGGTTTTGGGGCTTTGTGGACGTTTTGGATGCTAAGTGGAACGCGCCCCAAATGATGATTCAAAAATAGAGATTATAGTTCCATCAAGCAACATTGATGGAGCGTTTACGTTTCGTTAGCTCCATTACGGTTGTTTCGCGTCAGGATTTAATTTTCATTATCTGGAAATTGGCGTGTCTGAGTTGCAATTAGGGGCACTCGTACTCCGAATCCTTCACCACGTACAGGGAAACAAAAGATCATAATCCGCAGGTGAAGCTCTCGCTCCCGTCACATCGTCTCGTTCGAGCCCTTTTGTCACGCAGAAGAGACGCGATTGTAGATCCGTGTACAAACGAGCAAGCGACGGGGTGTAGAGAAAGGAGCCACTCATCCGGATGAGTTACGTCGCGTTTACGTCTCGTACATTTCGCAATCGGGAAATGATCGACGACGATACACGACGGCGTAATCGAGGCCGCACACAAGCGTACCCAGAGTGAATATTTACACAGCAGGGATCGGGAGAAGGACGAGACGCGAGATTGCGTCGATTCAATTAGTTCTACGTGTCGTGCGAGTCTCATTCTTCACCCTCTGTCCCTTGTTCTCGAAATCGGCCATTTCCGGTTCTTCTCCATTTCTTTTCTTTCGTCCTCGTATCTTTTTCTTCCTCTCTCTCTCTCTCTCGTTCTTATCGCTATCCGGCGAATTTATATCGCTCAGGCTCCATTCACGTTCCAATTCCAATCTTTGATGCCGTGAAGCGGAGCGCCTGCCAGCGAGAGGAGAGAAGAAAGAAATCCTTCGAGTAGATAAGTTGCTTGCGCTTTTTATATCGGTTACTATCCGCGTGTGCAGCGCATTCTCGTAAAGCGTTACGAGGATGCGCGAATGCGAAAGTAGTCGGGAAGAAACATGGGGGAAATAAGGAAGCGTTGCGAGACGAGGCATCGCCCGGGAGAGAAAAGAAAGTCGCTGCGAAGGGATCGAGGGGCAACGAGTAAAAGCACGCGAAATTGCTCTTCGACGAGAAAACAAACACTCCTCCGAGCGAATGTATAGACGTAAAGCGAAATTCACGTCAGATCAGTCAGTCGTGATTCGAGAATTTCTTCAAACAATTGAAATTGATATGCGAAACAAAAATTCAATACGAAACTGAAAGATAGCAGATCCAAAAATCGAGATATACAAAATAATTGGTTTATCAAGACTCGAGGCAAGTACACATCAACAGCCGAGAGCGACCGCGACTCTTTTATTATTTTGAAACCAAGTGATTTTTCACAGATTTTGACCAATGCAAATTTTCAATAAATTAATATTTATTTCACTGTAGGATTGGGACAAACTCTGCAAAGCGTAGTATTTTGTTTTGCTCTTTCCAAAAAAATAAGTCGAGGGCGTACGATGTACGCATGATTACGAACCAGATGCCGAAATTTTAATTTTGTCAACATTTTTTTCAATCATTTGTTTTCTCTTAGCCAAACTATGAATTTATAGGTGCAGTCTAAATCTCTTTTGTCGTTTTGTCAAATTTTTGATAAACTTAACAAAAACAAGTGAAATTGCTTCAAAAACAGTATACACGTACTGTGAAAAACGAGGCAAGCACATTTACAGGATGCATATTGGGATCTGTCAAATGAGCGGAGCTTGAAAAAAATGGCGACCATAAGAAGATCATGATACGTCGTTATATGTAGTAATGTATGATAAATTCAAGTGCAATTTGCGATTGAGCTGGTACCAATATCAAATAATGCAATTCTGTTGAAATAAAAGGCATTTTTTTGAAGGCTGGACATGTAAGAAAATGTGGTAAAATTAGTAGAATCCGCGAAGTGACGTTGGCGGTCCTGTCAGATTCAACCTCCAAATCCTTGTTTGACGTATTCTTTCAATCTTTCACACTGTACTGCTTCTTTTCTTTTCTTTTTTCGTTTGTTTTTTCGTCTGTTTCTTTTTTCGTCTACTGTTTCTTTTCTTTTTTCGTCGAGTAAACATCACTGATTCTATTTTTACTAATAATTGAATAAATCTCTATTGTAGATATCGCATAATACGTATAATTACTAATAGAGAATTTGCTCTGAGTATAGTTAGTTTTTTTGCCACCAAATGTCACATCGCCATTTGACAGATCCCAATAGTTGTTGAAAAAATAATTGATGAAGAATATATCTTGAAAAAGCGTACTTGCCGAGTTTATTAAACAAGTTTTTTAATAATGTAATTCGGCAAATATGCTTTTTCAAGATATATTTTTCATCAATTATTTTTTCAATAACTACATGCATCCTGTAAATGTTTTCGGAGCATATGTATATACATTTGGAGATAAAGAATTTAATATTTGACGCGAAACGGATTCGGTCTGATTCCAATGTGTATTCGCTCGCGTATAAATGTCAAGACAGGTTCACAGTGTCATCGAGCTTTGGAGCACAATTTTCCGTGCAGCCCGGAGGGAAGTTTCTCAGAGGAAAGAGAGAGAGCCCGCGTCGCGTGTGTTAACCGAGAAACGAAGCGCTTTGCGTACTCCTCAGTGCATGGAGGAACGCTCCGCTTGGTAAAAGAGGCGACCGAGAATCCCTTTGCGATGAGAAGACTCGGGATTTTTGTGTACGAGAAAAGCGAATTCTGTCGCGATATCGCGTTCCGGGTTCAATCTCGTGACAAACATCGAACGTACCAAAAGTATGAATGTCTCTCCCTCTCTCTCTCTCTCTCTCTCTCTCTCTCTCTCTCCCTCGCGTTGTTGTTCACGGAGACACGATAATAAGTTTTGATAAGAAGCGCGACGAGGGAAAAAATAAAGTACGCGACGAGAGAGCGGGGTAAACGCGAACGGGGCAAAGTTTTCTTCAACTTTTTTCAGAATGAGCGTCCTCGTAAAGTTGAAAATAAATATAACCGGGCTGCTTACACGCTGATGAAATTCCCCGGCGAATATATCCTTTATACCTGGCCAGGAATATAGGTGTAATATTGTGTCGTACGAGTAGTGAGGTGAGGCATAAAATAAGCTGAAAGAGTCATAACATCCAACTAGGTACTCTCGATTGCTTTTTTAATCCCTCTGCTCTCTCGCTTCCCCCACACGACGCTCATCTCTTTTCTCTCTCGACGAGCTTTTTTTCCCGGCTCTCACGCGCGAGTCGATGTCCTGCGGGTCAACCGGAAGTCACAGAATTTTTTATACCGCGCTCTCGGTCAGACGGAATTCTCGTTTCTGTATGTCGAACGGGGGAAATCCAAGAGAGAAGCCTCTCACACGTGCATGAAACGTTCTTTATTTCCTGGTCCTTGAAAAGCCATGGCGCGAAAGTCGCAGAGAAGGAGAGAGAGAGAGAGAGAGAAAGACCGGGCAAAAAAGTCGATGAGAAATGAAAAGAGGAAGGTGTCGATGCATCGAAATTGCCTTGGAACGAACGCATTCCTCGCGCGACGATCAGAATTCTTATTTTTATTTCATTCCCTTTAAACGCCCTTCGTCGTCTATACATATAGATACGAGATCCCGACGTGCGAGAGCTGAGAAAAAAATTCCTGAATTTTTCACACTTCCGGCTTCGTCGTACGAACGGATTATCCGCGAAAAGACGTCACGAAATTGAACGAGCTATCAATTGGCGATGGATTATATCCCTTATATCCCTCTCTCCCTCTATCTTACTTTTAATATTTAAAGCTTCGCTTCTATAAATTCCTAACATCAGTCACAGGAAACTGTCTTCTGAAATTCTTCACGTTATTGACGATCTTTTTCCATTCTTTTTTCTATTTCAATATCGATATCATCGATCCAAGGCAAAGAATACATGACGTAAAGTTTTTAAAATAAGACGATTCTATTAATTTTTTCTGCTTGTATTCGTTAGAGTCTTCGCATCAATCCAAAATTCCGGAAGAAGAGCTTCAAACTGGTAGTTAGAGTTTAACGCGTGCACTTAAGAGGAATTAGTATTGCGAGGAAAAGCGAAGCTCAATCCTTCAGTCCCTCGGAACAACCCTTTGGTCAACGAGCGTTAAATCACTTTAAGCCCAGAGCTTGCTCATTTCTTCCGCGGACGTTCTTGCTCCGTAACTTTCTCCTGATTCCTCAGTGCGCAGCGGCAAATACGATGTTTATCACGGAATTGTTTTGTCGGGAAGCAACAATGGTCGCCATTGTCTTGGCTCTGGAAGCGCGCGGTTGCACGGCGGTGGCAAAGAACGGGGAATAAAGGGAAATACACCGTGTGTTGCGGAAATCTAGCTGGCTTTTTCCCATTAACGATCCGGCCGCGATCGATCCCGTTATCGGGATGAGGAAAAGAGATAATCACTTCGCGGATTTCGAGCGAGGCCCCGAGCTCGCTTCTTGAGGTACGACTCGAGCGCAGTTATTCTTGTTATAAGATAAAAAGCGGAGATCGCGCCCACGCGAAGTCTTCCCGGCAAAGTTTATACGGAACTTCTCCGTGCGTTTCTCTCTCTCTCTCTCCCCGGCTTTCTCTCTTTCTTATATATACCGGGATCGACCCTTTCTTCGAAAACAGTTACACAATTCGCCGTGTGCACAGAAGCAGCCTGCGGTTTCTCGAAGGTGCAGAAACTTAGCTCGGAACAGCTCCGGATGACTCGGCTCATCGGACGTTCGCTGATGCTCCGCCCGGCAACAAATTCCGAAATAAGAGATACAAGATGGCGACAGGAGATTCGCCATCAACGTCAAAGAAGTTTGCATCCCGGCGCGTAGTATATTCGCGCAAACGCTCGGAACTCGCCGAGATCGTGGCTCACCGACGAAAGTAAATGAGAAGAGAGATTCTCCCCATCGCACACGTGTCAAACTTGGAAAACACACCCCGAGGCTGCCTGCCGGAATCTTAGCGTCCTTCTTCTTCCCACTTTATCCGCTGGGATTAAGCTCAGGAGGTCAAGTCTCTTTGACATTGAGGCAATAAGACCAATCAACGAACCCGAAGCAGGTCGAATACCGCGGATTTCAAACTATTTCGAGACACACTGTATATATACTATATATATTCAAAGAACAAACCAGAAGAGCATGTGAATGAAGAACATGGGAAAACTCTCGTACCGATAAATATAAAATCCCTAAAAATATATATAAGAGCGTAAATGATCCAACTTTTTTCTCATTAGGATCAAAGTTGTGCGCTCCGCGCGAAGCTCAATTAACGAAGGCGACGTTAAAATCGCGTTTCTTATCTTTTGCGCCAAGTATATACGGTTGACAGAGGAGCCAATTGGGTGTCTCGTTTACGGGGCGATTGAGCAACTCTTCATCAAGAGTTTACGACTCTCGACTTGAATTTCGTAATGGAAAACGCTCCGATGATCCTGGGAGGCGGATAAAGAGAGAATGAAAAACCTCCGGGGTGCTGGCCTGGTTTTCGTAATACGGCCGGGCGAAAGAGGAGAAACGAGAGAGGGACAACGAGTGTGTGCTGGCTTTAATACACAGGGAACTGGAATAGTTTTCATTATCCGCGAAACTCGTCCGTGAATGCGGTAAAGTCAGGGAGTCACGTCTATTTTCAGGCTGTTACACCGTCGTGTGTTCTCACGCGGTGCAGACTCGAGAGGAATCCCTCGCCTCTCGTTAAAAGCGTCTACACGAGAGGGGTTTCTCCTGACCTCGGAAGGCGCGTGACATAATCCTCGATCCAAATGAGAAGCGAAAAACAGACGTGTCAGACAAAGACAGAGGACGAAAAAAGGGCGAGCGTGTTGCATGGCTCGTCAATGAGAGAGAGAGAGAGAGAGAGAGAACATGCTCAGCAAAATAGCGCCGCATATAATCAGCGTATACGGTCGTTTGAAGAAAAAATGAGAGCGAATAAAGAAACAACCTACGTCATTCTCGAGAACTTTGCACTCTGCTGTTTTCCCTCTATTCTGTTAAATGACGTCAGGCCGAGCTCCTCTCGGCCTTATACATCTCGAAAAACAGGGCTAATTGATTCTTCAAAATTCACACAATTAGCAGACTTCGTCTCAATTCACTGCGAACAATTATATTTCATGAGCTAATTATATATTTTATCGATTTGAGAATTGGTACACTGAGAAATAAATCATGCATGGTTGACTCACAGAAATTTAATTTCTCGTCGATTCGAGTGAAGAATGTTCCATTGAACCAAATATGGTGTGGTTGAATTCAATTTAATTCAGTGAACCACACACGGTATACTTGAAACAACTAAAGATTTGCATGGTTGACAATATACTCATAAAATATATTTGACAAAATAAATATTTACTTTCATTTTATTGGTATGGCTTGATTGTAGATTTTATATTGATTCATGAATATAAAAATGCATCCATTCAATCAAAATTAATAGTATCAACAGTGGATCAATAGTAATTACAATTATATTTTTATATACTTTTAGTTGGATCAAATTCATCGAAATTGCGTGGTAATATAGATGAATATTGTGATATTTGTTTGGAATTAAACGAGATAAGTGATTATTATCAATTATTCATAATTATTATTCATATTTTCGTATATGATAGATAATATCTTGTTTCTCAATTTCTATATCGCATTTTCATTTTAGCCAATTCAATAGACTTCATTGATAAAATTGAATCGATAAAAGCAACAAAGGAAATGAATTTTTGAGTATTTTGTGTGCGATTTTTTTACGTAAAAAATTTTTTTTTTGAGATAAATATACGAAAATTAGTCATTTTCAGTATAAAGAAAAATCGAGGCATTTTTGCCAAGTATCGAGATGCATTGGCCTGAATTTTGACCTCGAAGATTCGAAAAATCGAGTCCCAAAGAGCAGACTGTGTAAAATCGGTGTGTATGCGTGAACGATTGGCCGGTCGCCCAATAATTCGGGTGGAAAACCGTGAGCGTCATAACCGCAACAAGTTACTCTCTCTTTCCACAGTTCGCCTCACACACGAGTGTGGAAAATCGATCGGCACCCAAGCAACGGTGAATATTCATGAGAAAAAAAACTGGCCATTATTAATCGCACGCGAGTTGTAAAAACTTTGTCGTGAATCAAATCGCTTGATCGTCGTCGAAAGAAAAATATCAGCAAAAAAAAAAAATTGGTTCCATGAAAATTAAAAATTACATAAGTTAAGATTAAAATACACACTGCAACAGAGTGAGCCGGAAAAGCATTATTTTGAAAAGCAAATGAGTAAAAATAACGAGTCGCATGAATAATAAAAACGGTGAAAGTTATTACGCTGAGAGTGTAAAAATAATATTAATTGAGATGTATATGAGAACAGAATAAAAAAAAAAAGACGAAATTGGACGATCTGGCAATAATTTCTCGAGATTTGGACGTTTTAAATTTAGGGATGGAAACGTGACAGAGTGAAGTCGATGGTGAATAATATGTTCAGCTTCGTACATTGGCGATGTATCACGTACGTTGTGACGTTCATAGGACGCGAGAATGGAGCACAGCGGCGAGCTTTCCAATTAGTTCAATCTGATCGATAGCACAGAGTAACTGGCTCTCTCGTCGCTTCCGCGTCCACGTGCATTTCGTTCATCCATCTTTCCTCTCCGATTTCCCTGCTGGGTTAATTAAGAGCTCGCCGAAGTAAACAGATCTCGAAGCTAGTTACTCTTCAGGTATGATCGCGTTCTCCATCGGCAACTCTTGACCCGTTTCCGCCCCCCCCCCTTTCTTTCCGGTACTCCGGCGGGGCGTACACTATCGCGACTCTTCGTCGATATAATTCGCTGAAACAACTTCGCTCTGTCCTGATTTCGTCGAGTGACGAGCTAAGGAGAGAAAAAAAAGAAGATTTATTGGATAGCGTCGAGGACGCTTTTTTTCCTCGTTCCTCTTTCAACCCCGCGAATCATCAATTCCCATTTCTATATACCGCGCGAGTGTCGCTTTCAACTCGCGAGCACGTGCGTTTTCTCGCGGAGATATCTTCGATGAAAAGTTTCTCTCTCGTCCCCGGTGAAACGTCAGAAAGATCTCGAGGGATCATTTTTTGTCTAATGGGAAAACAGAATATTTTTTCTTCGCTCGGCGTTAAAAGAGAAGGAGGGTGTTGGAGATAACAAAAACTCTTGTGTAACCTTTGGAAAATGTAAGAAAAGCTATATCCGAAAAGTTTGAGGTTTTAAATTCCGGTAATTACGCCTTTTTAATAACCAGCGGTTCGTCTATGCATAATCCAGAGACTATGGCGTACGTGTATGTGCATGGCCGCGAGAGAGGGAATTTAGCGTCTCGAGAACTCTTCTATTTTTCTTTTTGTTCTCCCCTCGGAAAATCCAGAGGAGAAGGAAAGAAGGAAACCGCGGCGATGCTCTCAAACTTGGAACTTTACCAGTAACTTAATAGATAAAGGCAAACGTTATCGGGGAATCCAAAGTCTCTCGTGTGACTGGGATATCCGCAAGGTTTTTGGGTCGAAGTGTATATAAAGGAAGCGAAGGGGGTGAGCGACATCGTTTCTTCATCGCTGCTTCGGATGCGTTTCCCGTTTGCCTCTTTCCGACACTTTTCCCACCCCGAGCGCGAGAAACTTTTCTGATTTTCGGCTGAAAGTCGCGATCCCGATCCTCCAGCTCGCCTAAGTAACCCCGCGATGGACACGGGGTCAAGAAAGTACGCGGCCAAAATATGAAAACGAGAGACAGAAAACTGAGAAGCGAAGAAAAAAGTGCACCGGTTGTTCCGAAATTCACTCCAGACTTTTCCTTCTTTCTTCTCGCTCACCTCTTTTTTTTTCTCATCCCCCATCCCGCGACTTTTCTTTCTCGGCACTCGACGTTTAGACAACACCACACCGAGTTCCTCCGCCATCGAGCATCAACGACTTTTTCCCCAAGAATCCAAGACGTTGACATTTTTTTCTTCCGACTTTTTCCCTTCCGGTTTTTATACTCTTTTGTCTCTCCGCCCTTTTGTCCTCCCTTTGCTCTTTGTTTCCCGGAATATCAGAGAGCTTTCCTTATTCCATCAGTCCAGGCTTGTTAAAAATTCAAATATTCCGGAATTTATACGCGACACTTTCCTTCCGGCTTGTTACAGTTTTTGCCCTTGTCCCGGGCTGGTTATTCGAGAAGGAAACTCGAGATTCGCGCGCGTCTCGGGGCTGCAGGTAAGATGCGTCTGCGGATCCTCGAATTCCGATAAGATTCTAATTAAGGAGAGATCCTTACCCAGGACCCAAGAAATTACTCGCTCCCTCTCTCTCTCATCCTTATCGCCGGCGTCCCCTAGCTGCTTATTCCATCTCATCCTTTCACCATCGATGAGACTATATATGCGTGTCTCACGAGAATTCGCCGACCCATCTCTCGCATTTTCGCGGCCGGAAAGACGGATTGCCTGCCAATAGTTTCAAGGATCGATAGGTCAAGGCTGACGCTCCCGCACCATTATTCCAATTATTAATCAAATTATTGATTTCGATTGGAAACGACCTTCGTCGCACACTCTGTGTCTTATTCTATTAATTGTTATTTCAATGCCCTTTTATCTGCCCTGCTTTCAATACAATTTGACTCAATCATTCGCCAAATTGTTTCTCATAATTGTTTTTATATGTATTTTAGAGCTCATCATACGATTACGATACAATGAAAATTATTCTTCATTCTCAACTTATAATCTCGGTATTTGAACTAAAAGTGGGAAGAAAAGGGTCGTAAGAAATTTTCTATTGTGGAGTAAGGAGAGCCGGGAAGTGAATGTTTTTTTTTCTTCTCTTTTGTTCTTTTCGAAATAAACTCGGCAATGTTCGCTCGAATATTCTTCTGTACTTTTACACTTTATGAATTTTGTGGGAGTTGCATCTTTCTCTCTTCAGCTTCCTATACATCATCTCTCTTTCTCTCCCTTCATGGTTTCGCGATATTTTTTGAAGAATTTAATTTAAAAGTTTTTCCCTGGGCAAAGAGCGGTGTAGCCGAGAGAAAAGAGAGATCACACGCACCCGGAACGAATTCAAGAGACGAAGAAACTGCGAGGGGTAGAAGAAAACTGTAACGAAGGCAAATTCCGCAAGCTCCAGCTTTCACCTGTTATCAAGCTCTTCACGGTTAGCTTCCTTCGCCCAGTATCCGCGCCCGAATAACTTTAATCTCTCTGTAATCTCGATGCCTTTCCCCCTTATCTCCTTGACAAGAAACCGGTGTACATTCGTTGCAAAATTGGACGAAGCTGTTGCCAACCTTTCAAACATTTCTCCTTTGAGGAAGCACCATTGAACGGGACATTGCAGTATCGGATTTTTCACGCAAAAAAAAGCACCAACATTTTACAACGAGAACAAGATAAGAAGCATTAGAAAAAGTAAATTCAAAGGTAAATCTCTGAATGAATTCAAGGAATTGTTTTAATTCGAGATATTTCTTCTCTCTGACGCGCGTACAAATTTAATTATTTCGAGGCAAGAAGATAAATATAATAATGAAACGGCAGCGGTCAGAGCATCTCGCAATAATGCCAAGAAATATTTGAGTGCTCTGGATAATTGCGGGCGGAGAAGCGCGCGAGAAGAAAATGCATCGGCGTAGTAACTTGGTCGCCGCGCTCGCATGTCGGGGTTGCGGCTGGCAAATCTCCTTGACGGTCATAACGGCGAGAGACACGGATACTGCAACTGCCAAAAGGTGTACCGAGAGAGAAAGAGGTACGAAGTTTGAAACTTTTCGACCCCCCACCCCACCCCCCCCCCCGTCATCCCCGTCGTTTTCCTCTCCGGGACGAAAGCGAGGGAGGAAAGTGCGAGAGGGACAGAGACGAGAATAAAATCGAGGTCTCAAGGAGTGCGAGCGAGATAACGGGGCCAACGGGGAGGAAGCACTTCCGAGAGAGAAACAAAATCCCTGTTTCCTGCTCTCTTCCGTATAACAAAGTTTTAATGGCTCCCAAATACACGGGGCTGGATATCTTCTCTCTCGCGACGGACAACGGAGTCCTCGAGCGAAAGCTTCGCGCAACAATCACTAAGGATATACTCGAAGTGACGGAAAGAGGAGGAAAAACGACGAGACGAAAAATACGTCGGTCCTCTTCAAAACTTTGGATCTCTATCGAAAGTTTAAATCGCGACATCTCGAGATTTTCGTCCCTGATAACTCAAGCGACGTTGACATGAAATCTTTTTGACTTTAGTGTATAATTCTTTACTGCTAATTCCGTAGTATTCGTGAAGCTTCTGTTCAATGCTTTTTCAAATTGTTTCAGGTGATTTTCTTGTATTTTTGTTCTTGGCTTTTAAATAGGTTTGGCTGATGATAAATGTAGAAAGGATATTTATTATTTAAGGATATTATTTAGGATATTATTTATTATTCAAACATTAGGATATTTATTATTCAAGGCATTCGAGCTCCTTCCTCACTATATTTTTGGATTGCAAAACTTCTGAAAAATTAAGTAGTATGATTTTGTGCATTTGGTATTTTCAGCTATTTCGCTCTTATCTGACTAATTTTAAGACATAAATGTTTTAAGCACTTTTTTGTATTTTTAAATATAGATCTGGTTGATAATGAGTAGAAAGGTGAGCAAGATTGGGGTATTAATTATTCAAGGCATTCGAGTTCTATTCTAATAATATTTTTGGATAGCAAATCTTCTAAAAAATCAAGTGGTACGATTTGGTGCATATGGTATTTTCAGATATTTCGCTCGTATTCGATAAATTTTCAGACATATGTATTTCAAGCACTTTCTGCGAAATGCAGCTGAGTTAATTTTGGTCGACAATTTCCCAAAGCAACAAGCAATGAAGATGAAAATTCTGGAATATTCTCTATGTGGTAATCAGATTCTTTCGTCAGTGAATATTATTTAACGATATTGCACTTCGAGCTTTCATTTCAGTGCAGTTCCATGAGACTCTTGAACCTAAAAATATATGTAATTCCAAAATAGAAAAATAAAAAATAAAAATGGAATATAAAAAAAACATTATGCGATTCCAGACAAATTTAATTTTTCCATTAGATTTCAACGATCTTCGATTAAAATAACTCCAGGCTAAACCTGAAAACTACACTGATGATCGATTATATTTCAAAATCACAATTATATATATAACTTGGACAATATTATCCGACGTGAAGTCTATTCCATGCCAAGAGATAAGATTACATTTAGCTTTGTACGTCATCTGTAAAAAAAATATTCACACGTATACGAGATTCGGATCCGTGCGGTTTCGGATAAAAGACTCGAAGTTCGTAAGGAGAGTATAAACGCGATGAAAAAAAAAACGCGAGAACGGAGATGGAGCGGATTATGCAACTTTCCACTCGGGAGGATAATTTTTCAAAGCTTCTCGCTGGAAGAACGACTCGGCGGGGGAGGAAAGAGAGAAAGTCCGAGACGAGGGAGGACCGGCGAGGGTCTCCGTCGGAGAAGCTGTCTGCGGGATAGTTGGCCAGTTTTCTCTCATCCTTTCATCTCTTTCCTGGCATCTTCCTTGCTTTTTTTCCCCAAGGGTCGGGACAGCAGGAGAGAAGCGAGCCGGAGGAGGAAAAAAGAAGAAAGACGTCAAGGAGGACGTTCGGGCCCGTGGCCTCCCTCGCTCTTTATATATTTTTATTATTGTTATTATTTTCTCTGTGATCTCTCGCCTTTTCGCACCTTCTTCCTCCTCGACGCCCTCTTTTTTTGCAACCCTTTTCTTTCAACCCTTTTTTTCAACATATTATAAATATGTGGAATATTTTATAAACCCTCAGCAACTCGTGTGTCGAACGCTCTCTTTTTCCTTCCTCCCTCCCTTGCCCCCGTTTTTTTCCTATTTCTTGTTCTTTCCCTCTTCCCTGACCTTTCTTGCGTGCTATCATATCCCCTTATATTCATACTGCTGTTTCGATGGGAAAAAAAACTTGGCAGTCCCTCCCGTCGACGACCGCATAACGGGGCTCTTGTAAAGTCACCCTCAGCCTACTTTTATCCCTTCCTTTTTCCTCGATCTCTCACACACATATGCCGGCTAAATTTCCTCCCCGTTTTTATACCTGTACATTTTTACACTTTTTTTTTTCGTTCGACTCTTTTATTTCTGTCTTACTTTTTACTTTACTTTTTATTTTCGAAGCTCTCTCTCTCCTCGCGCTCGGCTTGTCGCGCCTGAGACACCGATTTTCGTTTATCTCTTTCTTTACTTCTCACTCTTTTCTGGATCGCTGAAGCAAATCGGATCTCACCCGGTGAAAGCAACGGGTAACTACGAACAAGTCGAGTGCAACGCGGAATGAGGAGAGAGCGAGACGGAGATAGAGAAAGAGGAAGTGCTTGGCTATAGGGACGGTGATCAAGACTCTGCCTTGTGTTCAAACCGCGAAATCGAATCAACACTCCTCCCTCTCGACATCCAAAGCAACTACGAGCCCCTTCAAACCCTGTATACATTTTAGGGTTTACTCGCAATTTCTGTTTCGCTTTTCATAGCTCTCGATCACTTTCTCTCTCTCTCCCTCTCTCTCTTTGCCTATTTTCCTCAGTCTGCCTTTTGTGAGCATCAAAAGCGATGGTCAAGATTCTCTTCGTCAGTGTTTGCTCGAAATTCAGGACAAAGAAAACCAAGGGATGGAGATCGTTTGTCTGCGAACTCGCGATCGTTGCTTCGTTAGAAATCCTCCCAGGATTGCGAATTTTGCCCACAATTTACCTTACGAAACTTCGCCGTCAATTAAGCACCGGATATCAGAACTAATTAGATGATATTATACCGATCGTTAATCATTTCAATTTCAAAATGCATCGACGTTGAATATTCTATTACAGAAGGGAAATTCTATCATGATACTATACATATTTCATCACTACCACAGTACATTTAAAAATTTTTATAATATATTATATACATTTTAATATACGAGTAGCAACGCGGCCGCTGCGCGACCGCTTTTTCCGTTTCAACATGTTTGAATTAATGTTTTACAATTATTGTAAGCGTATACTTCATACAATTTCGTTTAATGCGCTGTATAAATTGATTAT